>CM040239.1:236912997-237177717 GCA_022545495.1 Chrysanthemum lavandulifolium | reverse complement strand
TGTATACAGACTTTTTAAGGAAAATCAACGCGACACAGGTTATAGGCATTTTCCTGATTATAGGCGAACACGTTCCTGCACATATTAACTGTTTGATTTTGTTACTATTCATTGTATTGTGTTTTTGGTCATTAGCATCACTCCACATACCACCTCCTTTATTCCACGTACTTGCTATTTCATTTCAATGCATCTACACTCTTGCTTATGCCTATGATAACATATTTTGGTCAATACTTTTTAGCCATCAATCTTATTAACAATAGGCCTCTTAACAGAATAGATAGCTCCGTCATTGCTTTATGAAAATCCATTATAAGTGATACTGTTAGTCGTTCGCTACAGGCATGCCCAATACTAAGGTCGCTAATACACCAACCGCACCCACTTACTGCTACAGTACCCTCAGTAGGCCATCACATTCTTTAATAGATACTGGATACCACATATAGACTTCCAAAGCAGATGCATTCGTCCTCATTGCATATATTGATGACCAAATTTTATCTATCATACGTATTTAAAATAGCGCTTTCTAATTGCTGCACTAAATTGTATGCGCACAGAATACATGTTCAATTACTGTTGCCCAAAAACTGTGACAGATTTAGGATAAACTATATGTCAACCAACAATAGCTAACCATTTTTATTGGAAGTTTCAGAGAGATGATGACTAAGTGGAAACGATGTCGCAGCACTAAGAACCGAGGCCGAACAAGGAGCATAAGAGGTCATACAACAACGGTCAATGGATAAGGGAAAAGCACCTGCCGTAGAAATAGACACAACCAATGTGATGGATTGAAACCAACGGATTTTGACAAACTGCTACAAATAAAAGTGTATAGGAAATGGATGTCAAAGAATGTTCCCGACCCCAGTCCTACTGGCCTTTGCTTCATTCTCTTAGATAAAATGGTCAGTACCTATTCGTTTTACAGCACACTACATTAATAGTCAACATCCTTACAACCAGTTGCTTTTATGTTTCCATGGTGGAGCTATCCAGCTAACGCCCGATTATGGGACATGAAACAGTCCGAGGCCAAGTTGGAACTGGGTCATGCTACAAAATTGAACGTTTGGTGCAAAAAGACAACTCGGCAACGCACTATTAACAATCCTATGACACTGCTGCTTGGAAAATACACGCAGTTGCTCCAATAGAAGAACAAGATTTCCCAAATCATTATTTCAATTTCGTTGCGTACAATGAGTTGGGCCAACGTGCAGATGCAAGAGACTACACGCTCACAGGTATGACACACTATACAACTGGTATTTTGTACATTACATACAATGACTATTACCATTACCCGATACAGATTATATAGGGATCATCAGAAATATTGGCCCTATAAAAGAGTTTGGAGACCCTGCAACCAATAGGATCTTGCGTAGGAACATAGATATCCAGAACCTGCAGTAAGTACTATAGACTCATTTTGTAAATGAATGTTATTTGTGCAATAGTAACAATCAATATCTTTTATACAACGGAAATGTTGTTACCTTTACAATCTGGAATGAAATGGCAAGTAACTTCCCGGTTCAAACTCTCTCTGAAATGGAACAGCCAATAATCATAGCCGTCAGCTCTTGCTGGGCGAAGAGATATTCAGGTACATCTAACATTTTTACAAAAAACACCATGGTTAATGCCAATTGATGTTAAATTTGATGTGCAGGAGGCCTGCAGCTGTCGGGAACCCCAGCAACGTACTACTACTTGAACCCGCGACTTGAGGAAGCGGACCATATACGCGAACTGTTAGTTTTGTCAAACAATATATCAACCAATGGTACACCATAATAGTACAATGCTGACAACTTAATTATGACAGGTACGAGCAAATGGGTCTAATAACTCAACCTCTTCAACTACCAGCAAGTGACTTGCAGCAAGCAGATCAAGCAACATCCCGCCAGTTAACTCCAATCAGCATGTTGATGCAAGCAAGCCCGGAAAGTGTAACTGTAAGTATACTGTTTACACTATCAACACTGTCTTACAGCCGTTCATACAAACACCACTGACATTATCACGATTGCAGCAACAATTTACCACAGAGGCTACTATCAGAAAAATTGATGAGCAGTCAGACTGGTATTTCAACAGATGCAAAGTATGCGGCAACAAGATAGCGGAAACAATGCCACACAGGCATTGCCAGCAACCAGGCGTCAAATGGGTCCCTAACTACAGGTAGCAAACAAACTTACCTATAAATCATTCCTGTAAACAAACCAAACCTGATATGCCATTAGAACATACACAATAAAATTTGCTAACCGGCTTGTTACATCTATTGCAGCCACGGCCAGAGCACCAATTCCGATGCAACAGGGCCGCCTTAGTCACTGCTTTAGCCTGTGAGGCTGACTTATTGGTAGGACTAAAAGTCACGGACTTGCTCAGTTACATTTCACAGCCAGACCCGCAGGTACTCCCACCCATAATAGAAGAGCTTGAAAATACAAACCATATATTCCGTGTCCACCTAGCAAAAGGTAGTCGCAGAGGTTTTCCGCGCTTCATCTTAGACGCAGTCGAAGATGTACCTTTGGCGGCACTACCACCCGTCCCCGCAGAAACTGGAGAAGCAGAATCATCTGCAGCTGCACAAAATGTTGTCGAAGGGCCCACTGTTACGAACATAGGCATTGGCATTATAACGCCACCTCCACAATCCGATGAGGCTACTGAAAAAATTCGACAACCAACTGAGATCCAATCAACAAGTGTGCGCAGGGAACTATTCACACCCACTGGGGAAGAGTCACCCACACACACCACAAAGAAGCCGAAACTTGACTAAAGGAGCGACAACAAGTATGTGACACCCTCTATAAATATGTGTTTTATGTAAAAAGTATAAATGTAAGTGTCAACAAAACTGCTATGTAGCATATATAACAACCAACCGTATGACAACGTAGGCTAGCGCGTCACACACGCATATGAAATGCAGGATTACCTGCATGCTTTTGTATAATGTCAGGGTATCCCATGTGGTTGGCATTGCAGATGTACAACTGCATAGCCGCTAAAATGCAGCTACAACTGCAAAATTTTGTAGTCCCACGTTTAATGAAAATCACCTTTTACTAGCAGTTCCTTCCAGCAAAATTAACAATGCAAATTGTATATGATGTAGCTATGTAATGCCCTTCTTCAAAACTTGCGTATCATGTACGTTAAATATAAATAGGTTGGCATTGGTAACTGGGCCTGCAGATGTACCACTACATAGCCATTAAAATAAAACTATAACTGCAAAATTTTCTATTACCATGTCTAATGAAATTATCAGTAACTGTCTGAACCACGCAGGTAATACCGCAAGTATTCAAATTCAGATGGAAACCAACACACGGCAATAACTATAAAACCCCAAATTTTGGCGACCCCAACGTTTTGCAAAACAAATAAGCGTACGAAGTGGCACTAAAAATAAATGAAATTAAATTTCAAAACCACTAATTACATCTGATAGGCAACAAAATTTTATTACAACACTGTCAAAATCCAACTGACTCACGGCCATATCACAAACAATAGATACAAACTTATGCATAAACTTCTGCGTAACAAACAACTCAACACCAATGGCATAAGAATAAAATACAAATCCACACATCCTAACAGATTTGACCAAACAAGCTTTATTAAAGACAAATTTCACACACATACTTCCAATACATGACAACCATATACCCTAACACAGCACACACCGTAGCCAAAAAAGTGCATAAAACTAACACAAACCAAATACCACAGCTTTCCATTCACAAAATGTACTTACAAGAACTTGGGATCAATGGGTAGGTCATCACCATTAAAACAAAACTATAACCTATAACAGGTTATATCTGCCCATTGACCGTACATACATTAACCATCCTAATACAATACTAATAAATTTACAACGACAACCTAACTTACAAGACACCAACATTACCATTAACCTTGAAACACCTAACACCAAATAAACGAGCCCAGAAGCAGACTAACCATCCGAAGACCCTTCCTCCAACTCCATGAACACCACGTGCTTATCCTTCTCGGCTATACCATCACGAATATCATCAATCAAAACATTAAGAGCAAGCAGAGTTTGACGATCGACACGCTTAAGTTCCACCAACCCTTCCAAACCAGCAACAACTTTTTCGTTCGACCGCCCAAACTCATGGCTCTCAGTAGTCGTCCGCTCACGTTTTCGAAGTTTCCCAATCAATTGTTTGCGTTCCTGCTCCATACGAGTCGCAAAATTACGATCCTCACAGACTTCACTGCTAAACAAGAACTTATAGGCGGTTGCGAGATCAACAGAACCAGACACAGCCATTAATTCTTCGACATTGGGTTTGGTAGCCATTTGAGGATAAACAATCAGGATAAGTACAAGTAACCACATAAGCTGCTTAAAACCAATTCTATTCATTTTTTAAAAAGGCTTTCTCTAAAAAAACAGGGCCAATATGCTTAACCAAAAAAATAAAAAAAGGAGGCCCATTACAATACAAAATAGAGTTACCAAAGTAGGAGTCACTGAAAAAACCAAAGAAAATAAACATAATTTCTTAAAAGCAAAGCATACTTAACACTTGAATTAAGATTATGCAAAGTAGCCGAAAAACGTAAAACAAATGCCGCGAACCAATAGCCGTACTAATCAACATCCCTATACCGAACGAAAAATGTCAAAAAAAAACAACACACCCACCGCGAAAAAAATTAGGCAACACATAGACAGATACAAATACGACAATTTATAAAAATAAAATAAAAAAACCAACATATACCGCTAACAGCAGTGTACACCATCATACAACTGGTTTTTTCAACCACCACAACTATACAAAATACAGTGACAAATTATAAAAGCACTACTACATCGAAAGCTGCCAACAACACCACAAACAATAAAACAACTTTGCTGAAAAAGGAAAACGAAAGCCCTCCTTACACATGCACAATGATACCAGAAATTTAGCAATTCATCCATACCCCACAAAAATGTTCACAAAACTAAACATTAGCAACACCTACTCTAAACCTAACAACCAAACATATGAAATACTTATAACACCTTAACAAAAGCCATTACGTAAACGCTATTAAACTTCAAAAACAAAGACAGCGACCAAAAATTGTAAAATAACAAATCCCCCGCCGCAACGCGGCGGGCTTCCACGACTCGTTATATAATAAAAAGATTGTCTTTCAAAAGAATAAAAATTAAAAAAATCCGGATGGGAATAAACCCAAATAGCCTGCAAAAGAAACGTGACTAGTTATGCAGTTTAACTAAAGTACAATGACCAAAAACACGACTTGCTCAAAAGAACACTTTATTAACTTGAACAACAACAACATAACGGTCAACTAAAAGTAAAACTGATACTATTTATGCAAAAATAAACATGTAAAAAATATCTAAAAATGAACTTAACCAACAATTAATCACATGTTTATTACATTGTTAATTAATCTCATCAATCCAAAACCCTATGAATTTGTGTATCTCCGATCAAATTAAAATCCAGTGATCGGAGGTCACAATTGAGTAAAATTCTTTAAATTTAGTGTAAGTGTTTAATTCAGTTAATAAAAGTGGGGAATTGTTTAGGGTTAGGGTTTTGGAGGGAGGAGATGGCGGTGGCGGTTGCTCAGTTGTATCGATTTGGCGCTCCGCCGAATAGCGAGGGCCTTAGTAGACTGCTTGCTGATCTTTCTACTAAAGCCGCCCCAAAGGTTATTATTTAGTTTTATTTAAAAGCATTTCGTAGCGTAGTTGTATATGTAATTATAAAGTGTAAATTGACGTAAAAGCTAAATGTCTAGCATTATATTCTAAAAGCTCCAAAAGGCTCGTTGCGAAACTTAACCTTAGGTGCCTTTAGTTGTATGTACTAATTAGGTCATATGTTACTCATTTGAGATAAATAGTAAGTGTAATTGTGTATGATTTTGTAGTGTATTCTAATTGCTGCGAAGGATGTTTAGTTGGAAAACCGATGCAGAAATAAACAATTACGATAGGAATAAAAAAGTGAACTAGAGAGAGAAATGAAGTGTTCACGGACGAAATAGAGAAAAATATGATTTATTTACACGACTTTGTAATAGATGGTTGCGTTTAGGAACTGCATATTAGACTCCTAATAGGAAACTTCCTCCATAAGTTAACACTAAGACGTGTTATTACTAAAGACACCCAAAGGTCGATAGATTATCTGTTTTTATTTTATGTAGATTATTAATTTGAGATGAAATGTAATTTTGGTGGGGCAATTCAGGTCGGGTTCGGTTCGGCCAGTCGTAATTTATAATATTCCAACCTGGACATGAGTTGCTTAAGTAATCAGATCACTGTAACGTCACCATGTTTGGTTAAATTGGTTGGCAGATCGACTCGTCTACACATAAGGTTGCGGGTGCGAATTGTTTCACGTACCCCTAACCTAAGCATGATAAATGGGTTAAATGGTCGACCTGAACTCTGTTTAGACCGAACCATAACCCGATTATTTTGGCGTCAGTTTGTGGTTGTGTTTTGTGTCGTGTCAGACCCTGCTACTCCTAAATGTAAACAAACGTATAGTTGTGTAGCTCGTTTATGAACAAGATAGATGTAGGTACCCTGCAGAACTATACTATTGTGATGTACCATCTAATTTAATACAGTCTAACTGTCACGGCAACCTAAGGACGGAACGACCTGAGCTTGGTGTTGGGTAATAGGAATTATCTGAGCATTCAACAACTTTGCGTGATGGAATAGTTATTGGAACTTGCATCTATCAGGTTATGCTTTTCTTAAACAAGTTATAGCTTTTGTGGCCATGCTTGCTGCATTTTATGTAGTTAGTACAGCTTGCTTTTCATTAAAGTAAAGTCTCTTTACATGGCCCTCTCATTGTGACAATGTGTTCCATCTTATAGGTGAAAAGTTGAAACATAGGAATTTACATGCCTCATGGACCTACAGTTCATTGTTGATGTGAATAAGAATGTGATTGCGTCACGTCTAAGTTTTGTTAGTTAACTTGATGTTTTTTTTGGCATTTTCTAGGCATATTGTTCTCACACGTTGAAGTCATTACTCAAGATGTAATTGTATTTGGGTGTGTGCTATCAAATGTAACTTTAGACTTGTTATAACTGAGCATGGGGCTCTCGACTTTCCTCTGTGTAGGCATTTAATATCTGGATATTGTTTAATGGCAGGATGGTTCCGCTTTGGCTTTCAGAAGACATGTTGAAGAAGAGGCGCGTGCTCTTAGTGGAGAAGCCTTTTTTCGTTTCATGGATCAGTTATATGATCGCATTACTAGTCTCTTACGGAGCAACAATGTTGCTGACAACTTAGGCGCTCTAAGGGCTACTGATGAACTCATAGACTTGAGACTTGGAGATAGTGGCATGAAGGTTTCCAAGTTTTCTAGTTACATACGAATTGTATTTGAGACAAAGCGTGACCCACAGGTTCTGATCCTTGGTAGTAAAGTTCTTGGCCATCTAGCGAGAGTTGGTGGGGCCATGATGGCAGATGTGGTGGAATGTCAGGTGTGTAATGCCTATTCTTTCTTAGTTATGAGCTATTTTATTGACTTCTAATAACTTGTAGTACTTATGCAAAACAGATGAAAAATGCACTTGAATGGCTTCGTGGCGAGAGAGTTGAGTATCAACGATTGGCTGCTGTCCTAATCTTAAAGGCATGTTTGCTTTCCTTGGGACTGCTTATTGAGACTTTCATATCTGAAAATAAATACTAGCCTTAACAGAATAATCTGGATAAAGTGATAAATGTGGATTTGTCTGTATATAGTTGGTATCACATACACTACTAGTGGATAGGTAGTCATGCATGACATATCCAGTGTGTTATTAGTTAACATACAAATACTGGCTTTGATGTTTGTGATGTTTGTTATTTTCATATGGACTTTAAGCTTTAATGGCTTCTCAAATGATCAACTTGCATCACTTTTGGACTTTTGGTACGGTATCCTGTTAATGCATCATTTTTCATAAGTTTTGTCCAAGCAATGTGATATGTTCTGTATATATACACATTAAGGCTATGCTGGTTTTAGTTTCCCCATGCTACTTATTTGCATCGTTTTTCACGTTATAACGCTTGACCTAGAAGTTTGTTTATACTTATTACTTCAGGAAATGGCTGAGAATGCTTCCACACTTTTTAATGTTCACATATCTGAATTTTTGGATGCCATCTGGGTGGCATTGAGGGATCCAACACTAGCTGTTCGGGAGCGCGCTGTTGAGGCATTGCGTGCTTGCCTTCGTGTGATTGAAAAACGAGAGACACGTTGGCGCGTGCAGTGGTTAGTGCATATACAAAGCCGTTAAATGTTTCAGAATCTTATAATTGAAGTGTGTATATGGCCTAAGATGCTATATTGCCTCTTATTTACAACTATTAATGCACTTCCTGCTTTTTAGACATCCTATGTTGATTGTTACTTTTCTTCCTTTTTTGTTTTTTCGGCACGTTTATGAACAGTTAATCATTCTTTCCCTGCTAAAGTTGGGTTATTAGCTAGTTTTAGCATAGATATTATAAATATAAATTTACCAACCTAGTTTTAAATCAAGTTGTTTAAAAGGTAATCACTGACGATAACGGGCAATTTGTAAGTTTATATAATAATCACGTGAAGTCAGTTTTTTTTCCTTTGCTGTAATAGCATATTGCTTGCTATACTCTTCTTACTCTAATTTAAGGCTGTTCGTCTTTAGTATATGCATCTTATAATAATGTAAATATGAGTCAGTTTTGGATTTTTTGGCTCTTGGCTTTTTTTATTGGTCTTACTATAGAGATAATGGCTACCACTGTCATTTAGTGTACTCTGTCACCTGCCAATCTCTATTGATTGTTTTCTTTGTGGCTCTTTGAAGGTCTGGCATAGTGCGTGGCTTTCTGCAGATATCTCTGTTATATTTTTTAGTAAATGGGCAAGTTTTTCTTGGTCGAGTACATACTCAACCCTGACCTCTTTTTTTAAGGTATCAATGGGGTTTGGGATGCTGATTAGAGTTGTTTCCATTGTCCTCTAAATACGTAGCCCTTCATATACTTGTATGTTCAGACCCTCAAGTTTCTTGCTAGTCAATGAAGGCCAGATACATTTTGTTCGCGTTCTACTCATGTTTAGATATAGCAGAAGTAGTCATACTTGGCTTGACCTGAGTGTTACCAGTTCCATCCATCTTTGAAGTCTTTGTGTAGATTATCTGATCTTTATTAGACACTTGTAGATTTTAGACATTAACATTGTTAATTTAGTCTAAGAATCTCTGTCCATTTTCGGCATATAATTAATTCTGAGCCAAACACAGTGCATCGGGTTGTCTGCTGTGGTTATATATGTTGACTTTTTTATTCATGTAGCAACATTGTGATTTATATATATTGATTTGGACAGGTACTACCGTATGTTTGAGGCTACACAAGAAGGATTAGGGAAAAATGCTCCTGTCCATAGCATACATGGTTCTCTACTTGCAGTTGGGGAACTTTTAAGGTTGATAGAAATGTTGACATGAAGAAGTATTTTATAAAATATAAATCGCACATTATTTTCCTCTGAGTTGTTGCAGAATCGCAAGTGTGCGTCTTTTTCAGGGAATGATGATTGTACTTCTAGTATTATTACTACGATCATTTGGGGTTGGGAGTTGAGGCAGAACTATGCCTGTGTTTTTGTTTTATAACCATTGAGTGTGACTTCTTTGCTTGTTTTACCAATCTTGATTTCTTCAATCCACTTTTTATGTGACAGAAATTCAGGCGAATTCATGATGTCAAGATACAAAGAGGTTGCAGAAATTGTTCTTAGGTATCTGGAGCATCGAGATCCACTTGTTCGCCTTAGTATAACTTCTTTGCTTCCTCGAATTGCACATTTTTTACGTGATCGGTTTGTGACAAACTATCTTAAAGTTAGTGAAATTTCCTTTTTCAACTGTTACATGGGATGTCTTTCTTGAAGAACAAACTTTTTTCCTTTTATCAAATGTCGATAATAGCTAAACCTTGGAAAATGTTTTTGCTTGCAAACAGATATGCATGAATCATATCTTTGTAGTTCTCAAAATACCAACCGAACGTGCCAGTGGATTTATAGCTCTTGGAGAGATGGCTGGTGCTTTGGATGGTGAACTCGTCCACTATTTGCCGACAATAACATCTCACCTACGTGATGCTGTAAGTTATTCCTAAGTTCTGATTGCTGACTATATGTAATCAGTTTTAAGCATTCATGTGCTTTGTACAGAATAAATTCTGCAAGCCTATCCAATACAAATATATATTATAAGGGATTTGTATTATTTAAATCTACAGATTGCTCCTCGTAGAGGCAGTCCCTCGCTTGAGGCTTTGGCTTGCATTGGAAACATCGCAAAAGCCATGGGTTCCGTCATGGAAACTCATGTCTGCAGTCTTTTGGATGCCATGTTTTCTGCTGGTCTTTCTTCAGTACTAGTAGAAGCACTTGAGCAAATAATCATCAGGTATACTAGTTTCAAGGAATTCCTTGCAGTTTGAATTTCCTAATTTTGTTTTTATGAGGGGTACTAACCAATAACAATGATGGGTATCTCAGCATTCCATCATTACAGTGTACTATTCAAGATCGGTTGCTTGAGTGCATTTCAGCTGTTCTTTCGAAACCCTTAACTACCTATACAAATACATCTGCAGCTGCCAGTCGAGGAAATATGGCTAACAACATGCAACAAGTGTCAGAACTTAATGGTTCTGTTCTGAAGCAGCTTGCATTGCAAACACTCGCACGTTTCAGTTTCAAGGTAAGTTTAAGCTGGTTGATAAGCAAAACACAACCCTGCCCTGGCGGGATTGGGTTTGTTGTTGTTGTTGTTGATAAGCAAAACACACTACCTATTATTTATTGTTACTTTCTTGTTGATTTAGGGCCACGATCTTCTCGAGTTTGCTAGGGGATCCGTCGTACTTTATCTGGAAGATGATGATGGAGCCACACGGAGGGACGCTGCCCTTTGCTGCTGCAAATTGGTTGTAAATTCCCTCTCAGTAACACAATTCACTATCAGTAGGTCCAGTCAAGCTGCGGTGAAACAGAGACGTCTTATTGAAGAGGTTCAGTTTTCTTCAATCTAGTGTACTATGTTGTAATACTTGGTATTTATAATGTCAAATACTTGATTCAACACGCTTATCGTTTAATTCTTAAAGGCCGTGATCGAATGATGTATTAAGGGTGATATTTGTCGTAATAGGTATTATAGAAGGGCTAAACTCAAAATCAAAGAGTTAGATCAACATTGATTGGACCAAAGAAATTTGGGCATATCCTTAAATTATATTGAATTTTAATGGTATTATGAATATGCTTTAGTGGGAGAGGAACTATTTATGCTCAATGTGTTTACAATTTTAGTGCACTTTGATTAATATTACAACACATGTGCAAGACTATTGGAGGATGCTAGTTGGCATGGTATCTGTATATATGAAACTAGTTTAATTCTTTATCGTAAATTTGGATATAATACTAAAACAAATTATTGATAATGTTGTCTCTGCAGATTGTGGAGAAGCTCCTTATTGCAGCTGTAGCAGACGCTAACATTTCAGTGCGGAGCTCCATTTTTTGCTCCCTGCATGGAAATGGAGAGTTTGATGAGTTCTTAGCCCAAGCTGATAGCTTAACTGCAATATTTGCTGCTTTAAATGATAAGGTATACACCGAACCACCTTAAAGTCGAATGTGGAGTGTTATTTTGGGGGGGGGGGAGGAGGTTGTTGTCATTGTAACACGAAATATTGTTAGACCTTTCAATTTTAACATATACAATGGTTGTGCTGGCCACTGTTGGCACTTGGCAGTTTATGCCTCATATATGAATTCATGTATAATATTAATTCGTTGATGCTATTGGAAAGAGTCTAGGTAGGACTGGATGTGTAACAAATGGGAATCAAGCATATAAATATTTTTACGGTTGAGCATTATGTATGAAGGTCTGAATTACTGGAAGTAGACTAGTTGAAAAATTATGCGTAGATCTATCTTGATTGTTGCTTTTTTGTGAGTATGTTTTGTTTTTCTTGAATCTTACTTCTACTAAGATAAACAGAGCCTGAGCTGTGTGGAATTGAACATTTCTCATTTATAAACTAAAATGATCTTTTTATTGAACTAATCTTGAATGAGGCATATTTTAAAGTTGAGCAGACAAACTAAAATTACTGGTTTATCTGTATATCTACCTAGGATTTTCAAGTTCGGGAGTATGCAATATCAGTGGCCGGTAGATTATCTGAAAAGAATCCTGCATATGTTCTTCCAGCGCTCAGGCGCCACCTGATTCAGCTGTTAACATATCTTGGGAAAAGGTTAAGTCCATATTTTTCTTGCGAATAAACGTTGATATGAGGTATCATCTGGTAGTCTTATTTATAATTTCTCTACATATAACAGTGCTGATAGCAAATGCCGTGAGGAGAGTGCTAAGTTGTTGGGTTGCCTAATCCGCAGTTGTGAACGACTTATACTTCCATATATTGTTCCAATACACAAGGTATATTTAATAACCCTGCACATTATTTTTTTTGCTTATCAACTTCTTCTTTAGCTATAGTTGTTTCTTCCAGGCACTTTTGGTTAAACTATGCGAAGGAACAGCAGGAGTGAATACAAACAATGGGATCGTCAGTGGGGTTCTTGTGACTGTGGGGGATCTTGCTAGAGTGGTAAGTTTCCTTATGTTGGATTCTTTGATTTACTTATTGCTTCCCTTTAAGTTGAATCCTTTCTTGTATTCATTGCTTCTCAGTTATATCTTTGGTTCCCAATATTTGAGGTAGTGAAGACATGTGAGTTTAATACTATCGTGACTTGCCCTACTATTTATCAAGGTTATTAATTGCAATAACAACTTTTCCTGATGAAGTAATCTCAACTGCGTTTCTCTTGGGCAATATAGATACCTTCACTGATTAGGAAATATAAAAACCTTATTTTTGTGCGTTTTTCTTTAGCATTGGTGTCTTAAAGTGGTAGGATAGTCTCCATGAAGATTTTTTATACTTATGCTGTACATTTTGTTTACTTACACTTGTACCTTCAGGGTGGTTTTGCTATTCGAAAATATATTCCTGAACTTATGCCAAGAATTGTTGATGCTTTACTGGATGGAGCTACTAAACGTGAGGTTGCTGTTGCAACTCTTGGTCAGGTTCTACAAAGCACAGGGTATGTTGCCTGCTCCAACCAAGCAATGTATAACATTATGGTACTCTCATAATAGTTCACCAACAGAAAATATATAATGCCACCTACAATTTCCCCATTTATGATAACTTTGAATGTTGGGATGTCATACACCTAGATAACGGAGAAATCATATGAATGTTAATGATATCTTAGTTTAGGAATGGACTATTTTGTTCTCTGTGTTGAGGTATGCTAGTAGTGTTTGTCCTATGGTATCTCTCTCTGTAAAGTAAGTTGAATTAGTTGAGGTGAGATGTGATGCGCTTAGCTAGTAGTGTGATTTATTGCTTGTGTCTATATATACCTTACACAAATTGGTTGCTTTTTGTACATAGTTATGTTACTCCATATAATGAGTACCCACATTTGCTCGGCTTACTCTTAAAATTGTTGAATGGTGAGCTGGCATGGTCCACACGCCGGGAAGTTTTAAAGGTATGTTGTTGAGCTCTTCTTATATAAATTATTGCATATGGATATATATTGAAACTCTTACTCAATGATGGTTAGGTCCTTGGCATAATGGGTGCTTTGGATCCTCATGTTCACAAGTGCAATCAGCAAAGCTTGCTAAGACCTCTTGGTGATGGTTTGTGTGCCCCTAGTGATGGGGGTCCTCATGTTCAGTCTAGTGATGATTTACCAATGGAACTTTGGCCATCCTTTGCAACATCGGAAGATTATTTTTCAACTGTAAGTGTAAAATGTAAATAATGAATAAGAAAGTTGTCATACATGTTTTCTGATATAATGTCAATGCTTGCAGTTTGCTATCAATTCCCTCATTCGGATACTTAGGGACCCATCTCTTTCTAGCTATCATCAAAACGTT
The DNA here is from genome assembly GCA_022545495.1 of Chrysanthemum lavandulifolium. Lineage (NCBI taxonomy): Eukaryota > Viridiplantae > Streptophyta > Magnoliopsida > Asterales > Asteraceae > Chrysanthemum > Chrysanthemum lavandulifolium. Next base: position 237,163,581 of record CM040239.1, on the reverse strand, counting down.
GTTGAATCTCTCATATTCATTTTCAAGGTTTGTTGACTAATGGAATGTTATACATTAATTGTAAATTTATTTTTCTGCTTTATTAATCTCTGATATATTTTTTTTCATTTTTTCGTGCAAGATCAGTCTATGGGTCTTGGCTGTGTGCCATACTTGCCAAAGGTTAGTCTATGCAGCATGTAACTTGGTTTTGTTGGTCCTGTGTGTGAGCCAAAATCATACAGAAAATCTATTTTCATTACTGTTTAAGACCAACGAAACATTTATTTTGTCAGCATATTTGGTACAAGAAACATAAAGACACTACACATCATTGAATATTATTATAGTGAGTCTGTCGATTCATAAAGTTTCTAGACGAATAAAGTATATTGTTGCCACGGAGGTTCACCTGTGCCGACTCCGGGCTATCAAAAAGGGTAGTCGCCCTAGGATTAGTCAGCTCACAATGTTGAGTCGGAAACCCACGTAACCCCAAAAAAAAGGAAATTGTTGTTAGGTCTCATTGATATGGAGTCCTATATGTTCTGTGATTTTTTAAATAGTTTTTGGATTATCTTTAATTTCTTCTTCTCTAGGTTTTACCCGACTTCTTTCACACTATCTCCACATCTGAAGATACTCTGAAGGAGTTCATAATTTGGAAACTTGGAACTCTTGTATCGATCGTGCGACAGGTAGAATTATGCTTCGTGCTGTATGATAGAAAACAGTTGTTTTCAGCTCAGGAGATTATTAACCATTATTCGTTGAATGTTTAGCACATTCGTAAATATCTACCAGAGTTGCTCTCTTTGATATCGGAACTATGGTCATCATTCAGTCTGCCAGCAGCTAACCGTCCTGTTCATGGACCCCCGGTAAAGTGTGCTTAAACTTGCTTTGCCATGTGCTTACCATAAACATCTTTATACAATGCAAAATGATTGTAGATCAATCTCTTGGTCCTGATTGTGCATTAATGCAACTCTCTGCATCTACTCTTTTGACTTCCTTATCAGGTTCTGCATCTAGTTGAACAACTTTGTCTCGCCCTCAATGATGAATTTAGGACATACCTTCCTACCATTCTCCCGTTTTATATTCAAGTTCTGACCGATGCTGAACGCTGTAATAATTACACTTTTGTGCCTGATATCCTTAGAACATTGAGAGTATTTGGTGGTTAGTGCATTGTGAAATTACAGAACGTCATTTATGGATTTAGATTGTAATAAGGTTTAACATGTCCAAAATCCATAATGTAACATTTCTCTGCAGGAACATTGGATGAACATATGCATCTACTTCTTCCTGCACTTATACGATTATTTATCGTGGATGCTTCTGTTGACATAAGGCGTGCTGCTATAAAGACCTTGATAAGAATAATTCCTCGTGTTCAGGTTAATGGACGACTGTTGGGCATAATAGGATCATCGTGATATATTTATAAGTAATTATTGCCTAACCGCCATCAACTTATGTTGTCTTCATTAGGTTAGAGGTCATATATCATTGCTTGTGGACCACCTGAAACTTGTGTTGGATGGGTATGTTCCTCTCTCGACTAATGTTTACCTTTGAATATATAAGTGTGCAATCTGCTCGTACTCATGCCTACATACATCTCCACCCAGGCAAGTATGAGCTTGAGCATGTCTTTAGTACAGCATGCTCTTTGTATTAAAACATAACTTGAACGTTTTCTGTAGTTGCCTCGTCACCCTTTAGCCATAGTTCTCACCTGAAGATAAATTTTTAGCTACCAGAAACGTAGCAAAGTAAACTTGAATGTATCTTTGTATCTTGTTTTCGAAGTTATCTAATCAGATGCATACAAATGGATAAGGCCCAGTTCATTTATTTTGTTGATTCATAGATGTGTTGATTTCATTTATTGCATAGTTGTTAGGCCCAATTTTTGGTCTTTTAACTGTTATTTTGGATGCCAGGACTCTATGTGTGTACCTACGAATTATCTTCTCTCAAATGGGTCATAAAGTCATCTTTTATTTTTGTTTTACTTGTACTTGTTCCTCACAGCTTTTGGAGGTAATCTTAGCGACATTCACTGTGCTTTGAGTTGTAGGAGTATCATTTTTTACTGTAGTTGTCCCTCCTTTGCCTTAAGGGTTTCTTTTTATGAGTTTATACTAATATTAAACTTTGTTTTCTCTATGGGGTTCTGTGTGTCTGGTATTCAGTTATGAATTTATGTTTTTAACAACATTGTCATCCTGTTTACAGAAAAAACGCTGAGCTTAGGAAGGATGCTGTTGATGCACTTTGTAGTTTAGCACATGCTCTTGGCGAGGACTTTAATGTCTTTATGCCATCAATTCACAAACTTCTTCTCAAACATCACTTGCGGGTATCTATTCTGAAAATTATCTATTTGTAGTTTATTGTGTAAATGGTATGCTAATTAGTAGAACTTTAAATCTGCAGCACAATGAATTTGAAGAAATTGAGGGGAAGATGCAAAGGCGTGGACGGTTAATCTTGGGTAGTGCGGTAGCGCGGACGTCAATCCGGAAGCCTCTTATTGAGGTTATTACTGATCCTTCCAGCGACATGGAGAATGATCCTTATGAAGATGTGCACAAGCAACCCAAAGTTCATGAGGTATTCCAATCTGTCTTATCACTCCATAGTAGACTACATTACAATAAATGTACTTAACATTGCAACAACAACAACAAACAATACCCAATCCCACCGGGGCAATCCTATTCGTCCAAAGTTGTTCCAGAACCTGATAAGCAAATTATAACACCAATAAGTACCAAAATCAGTGGGTAATAAGTCAAGCTCAAATAATGGGATATTGTGTTATAAAACACTTATAGGTTCTAATGGTTGTAAATATCGCTCGGCGGTACCTCGGCGGTCGACCCCCGCCAAGCGCCATATCGGTCTTGGCGGTGATATATCGGAGACCATAAATTATAAAGGAATTTATTTAAAAAAAAATAATTATTAGCAATATCATAACAAAATAAGTCAATAACCACAAAAAACTAAAAAGTTTAACATCTTTGAAAAATAAAAGCCGCAAGTCCATAATTATTTATCAATTTATATAAAAAATAAAAAAATAAAAAATAATAAAAATAAAAAAAATTCCGAGTTTGACCAATTTTGACCTAGTTTGACCGATTTTTGACCGAATTTGACCGAATTTTGACTGATTTTGACCAAACCGATAAATTTGACTGATAAGTGAAATATCATATCGGTCGACCACCGATAAGCGATATATCACTGATATATCGGCCGCCAAGACCGATATTTACAACACATGTTGAAAGCCGAGAACATTATTCTTCAACATGAATAAGTCAGTAATATTTAGTTTGTTGTCATAATTATCAACCCTATGTTTGATGTGAGTCATTCCTGTTCCATGTGAACATGTGAGGTCAGGATAAAAAAAAAAAAAAAAAAAACACTGCATATTTGCTATAGGTGGACATTTACCTTGCTAATATATAGGTTCCCACAGGTTAATGAAGCCCGATTACGTGCTGCTGGAGAAGCTTCTCAGCGTAGCACAAAAGAAGATTGGGCAGAATGGATGAGGCAGTTCAGCATTGAATTACTTAAGCAATCACCTTCTCCAGCTCTACGAACTTGTGCTAGGCTTGCACAGTTACAGGTTGCTAAATGGATTTTTGTGTAAATAGATGTCTTTGACATTCAGTTTTAACCACACATGTTTGCAGCCATCTGTTGGACGTGAGCTGTTTGCAGCAGGATTTGTTAGCTGCTGGTCACACATCCAAGAGTCTACTCAAAAAGCCTTTGTTCGCAGTTTGGAGATGGCATTTTCTTCTCCTAATATTTCCCCTGAAATTCTTGCAACATTACTGAACTTGGTATGACCTCCTTACACCCCGAATGCAGATTTTGTCTCATATATTGATATTAACAGATTTACTTTTAATAGCAACAGGTTGGTGCAGATATAACATGTTATTATTTGTTTTTAAATATCCTTGTATGTTTATTACTGAAAACATGAGCATGTTTGATAAATTCAGTGAGCATAGTCACGAAGCATTAGGCTAATATCAGTTTCGTATCGGTTCATAAAAAAACATTTCATAAGATTTATGGATATTCTTATATGTTCAAGTAGTTAAACTGTCATTATTTTAATACCTTTAGTAAATTTTCAAGATATTGCATCTTGATTGATTATTGTTTTTATTAATTGCTTCTGAAGTCTGAAATAGATTTGCTGGTAACAAAATGTCTTTGCTCGTAGTTTTAAGTACACAACTTGATTTTGGAAAATGATAAATAGACCTAACTAAAGAGGCCTAAAAGGAGACCTAATGCATAAATGACTTGTACAGTACTGTTACTGTACAAGTCATTTATGCATAAGGTCTCCTTTTAGGCCTCTTTAGTTAGGTCCCTATATCATCGCTCCTTGATTTTATATTGATGATACTGGAGTCAGCCTCCAAACATAAATTTTATATCTGATATTCTCTCCAAACCATCTGTGGCGAATTCAGTACTCATAATATTTTGTTTTTCTTAAGCATATTGTGTTTTAGTAAATTGTTTGTTTGGTGGTGTGTGTGTCGAGTACTTCTGTGATGATGTAATTATCTTCAGTATTCAGTATTATACAAATGTTGGAACTCAGTATACTCATTATTGTTGGTAATTTTAGTGTTATCAACTATTTTAGGTGATTGTGTTTTACTTGAGACCAGCGGCCTTATACAAATTTAGCTCAAGATGAGTTACGAGGTGCGGAGTGCACACTTGTTATAGTTAGCTGATACCGCCACGACAAATATGGGGGGTCAAGGGGGCTGCGCCCCAAAACTTAAACGGTTTTTACTAATCGTTGTTAACAGTTTTTCCCGCCAAAACCCAACAGACGCATCTTTTTGTCAACCAACACAATGGTTGGTAAATAACCAAAAATAACTGTTTCTGTTGGTGGTTATAACCACAATCCTGGTCTCATTTGCAGAACATAACATAAAAACAATACTACGTTTTTGATTTATTTCTTGTGCCTTAGATTTCAATTGCCAATCTGTAGGTTTTCGTGAACCCGAGGCATATAGGGTCGAAATACTTTAATCTGAAAGTGATTAGACAATTCAGATTGATATCCAGATTATAAACCATTTACACACTAGTAAATTTCCTACAACTATTATATCTTGCCGGAGATTATTGTGATCTTCTGAAGAAATCTCTTCCTTTTATTAATCATTTCATGGGTCAAGGCATGCCTGCACTTACCAAGGATTGTAATCGGTCTGCATTAATCTATATTATGGGTCAAGGCATGCCTGCACTTACCAAGGATTGTAATCGGTCTGCATTAATCTATATTTTGTGACAGTATGTGTTTGCATTTATCTAAACTGGATAGTTAATTGACGTTCAAGCTGTGTAGTTGCTGGATGATTGATAACATTTTCGCGTATGTAGAGATACTGACATTTGACAACCATTTGAAAGGAATGCAAGATGGTGTTTACCTTGTGTAGTTATGTGGAGTTGAATCACTGGATGGTTCACAAGATACAAAAAAAAAAAAAATAATAATAAAAAAAAAAAAAAAAAAAAAAAGAATCAGTTAACTGAAGTCTAGTTGATCTTGGTTCTGATTATTGGTGCATTTATATCTCATGGTGCAATTTATGGTTTCCTTGATATGCATAAAGTATTGAGTAATGTTGCTGCATAATGTGAAACTGAAAGAGTAATTCTGCCCGAATGACCCTTTTTTTTTTCCTGAGAAATTAAGACATGTTTTCATAATGTCTTTCCCATATAGTTTGTGTACCTCTATTGATTCTTAATATCAATTTTAACAACACGTATTTTACAGGCCGAGTTCATGGAACATGATGAAAAGGCCCTTCCTATCAATATCCGTCTCCTTGGTGCTTTTGCGGAAAAGGTTTGATGGATGTCAAATTTTAACTTTACAAGCTTCTTATGTATAAGCTTACCTGTCATTTTTAATGGCCTTTTATTGTTTATATGCATAATTCTATTGCAGTGTCGAGCATTTGCCAAGGCTTTGCATTACAAAGAGATGGAATTTGAAGGTGCACTTTCCAAGAAGGTGGATGCGAACCCAGTTGCTGTAGTTGAAGCACTCATTCATATAAATAGTCAGTTACATCAGCATGAGGTATGTGGATATTATATTTTAGTTCTACTTTTTTGTTCTTGCATATCAACTAGCAGGGTACCCGCGCGTTGCGGCGGCGGGTACCCTGAAATAAATTTTACGGTGAATCATGTATTTTAGTTTATTATGTTCTTTTTGACAATAAATTTACGGATATCAAGAATTTTGTATAGCCCGTGCCCATTCGGGCTCGAACCCGTTGACCCCATATATTTTATTTCATATATACCCAAAATGCAAGTATTGAATGTATAATGTACAATGTTTTTAATGCATGTTTGGGTATATATGAAATTTCCATTTAAAATAAAGGGAGATATGAAATTGCCCCTTTAAATAAACCAACACATTTAACTAAAATTAAAATCATTAATAAAAAATACTTAAAAAAGTACATTAAATGTAAATTACAGTGATGCATATTTCCTTTTCTTGCTTGATGGGCTTTAAATAAATAGGACTCAGATGGGCTTATATTAATATATATCATATATGAAGTTTTAAAGTAGGGTTATATTGTTGTACTTACTTGATTCGCGCTCCTCATCATCTTCTTAGTTTCTTATTTTCACGTAGCAAACTATTCACATGATTCTTTGAATTCGCAGCCATTTTTTTAACCTTTCTTTTCCCTCCAAGACCCAACAACGACATAAAACACCAAAAACACACATACATACACACACACAATCACATCATAGAAAACAAACACATCACATAAACAAAAAAACAGAGAAAAAAAAAGGAAAACACGACAATGATACAGGAAAACGTGATGGCCGGTACCCTTTTGGCGTCGTCCGGTGGCGTTTTCCGGAACCATTTGGGCTGGTCGTGACGGCTCAGGAAGCGAAAACGCGAGGCCCGGTGTGGTTCTGGCGCCGTCGGGGTGGCGTTTCCCGGGACCATTTAGCTAACAGCGCAGGGTACCCAAGGCTCTTAGTTTTTTTTTTCGACTGTGAATCTGTGATATGGGTTATTTTGCAAATGACATAAATAAATGTTAAACCTTGATTGGAAAAAAGGGATATTGGAAACATGGATTTGTGAAAGATTGAAAAGGGTTTCGTGTATTTGGGTGAAGTAAGATCTGGGTTTCTGGAATTTGATTATGATGATGGTGCAAAAAAGATTATAAAAAAAAGATGTTTTTTTTTTTTAATTAAGAGGTAAAAAAGCTGGGGTTTTATTTATAAAAATGGACATGTTTTTAAGTTGTACATTGTGTTTTACATTTTGTATTAATTGGTGATGGGGTGTATTAATTGTATGCATTAATGTGGTTTCTATATTTAATATGTGTATAAATGTGTTGTATATTATGCATATGTGGTTGTAAGTCTGAATTTTTGGGCTTTAATGTGTTGTACATCATGCTTTAACACTTTCAAGTCTGAAAAGTCTGAAAATTAATTAAGAGAGAGAGTGGTTTGTGTATTATAAGTAGTATAGATATGTATATGTCTGTGTCTTTGTAATATTTATATCTGTATTCTGAAGTATTGACATATATTTATCTAGGCTGCAGTCGGGATATTGACCTACGCTCAACAGCATTTGGATGTGGAACTGAAGGAATCATGGTAGTTTATCTGGAATAATGAAATCGTTTACACCATCCTATTTCTGTTATTATTGTCATCTTGGTCCTGCAATAGTTACTTATCACTACTATTGTTTTGTATGCAAATATAAGGTATGAAAAATTGCAGCGGTGGGATGATGCCCTTAAGGCATACACTGCAAAAGCTGCTCAGGCATCAAGTCAGCATCTCAAACTGGAGGCTACCTTAGGTACTAATTTAAAATATTCTCTTTTAGTTTTAAGATTAGACGCATATAGAGCAACTTCTGTTTTGTTAGTAGTCAATTCAATCTTGCTTTCCGAATTCGGACTTTGCATCATGGTTCTCACATATATCTCGTTTTGTATTGATTGCGTGAGAGTTTGTGTTTCCTTAATATCATTTCTAAGAAGCGTATCTAATTCATATGCTTCTTCATTCACTTGTCATTAGGATGTATGAGGAGCCTGGCTGCACTGGCTCGTTGGGAAGAGCTTAACAACCTGTGTAGGGAATATTGGACACCTGCTGACCCAGTAGCTCGATTAGAAATGGCACCACTGGTGTGTTGAGAACTTAAATCACTCAAGTGCATATTTCTTACTTTTGAATTAGTCTTAAAGATTTATTTTTCTTTCATTAGGCAGCTAATGCTGCTTGGAACATGGGTGAGTGGGATGAGATGGCAGAGTACGTATCCAAACTGGATGATGGTGATGAAACTAAACTCAAGGTGATGGGGAACACTGCTGCCACAGGTGATGGCACTTTCTTCCGAGCAGTCCTGTTAGTTCGGAGGGGAAAGGTACTGTTTGATATCTGGATCTGTTCACTTCTGATTGTTTGATTGGATATTTACTGACGTAATTTTAAATTTTCCAGTATGATGAAGCACGTGAATATGTTGAAAGAGCAAGGAAGGGTTTGGCAACTGAGCTTGCTGCATTGGTTAGTCATCTCTACACTAACAGTGGACAAAATACTTGAAATTTTTTATGTTGTAGCTTTTCATGCATGAAAATTCGTATTTGCATACCTGTTTGCTGATATATAATAAAATGTAGGTTCTTGAGAGCTATGACCGAGCGTACAGCAATATGGTTCGTGTTCAACAGCTGTCTGAATTAGAGGAGGTATTGTCTTTTAAGCATTTTCTGACTATCTTTTTGGCTGATCTAACTCCGTTTCTGTTCTAACGTATAAGATATCTATTTTTATTTTTAATTTCATGACAGGTAATTGATTACCGTACTCTTCCAGATAGTAACTCTGCTACTGAGGGGCGAAGAGCGCTCATTCGTAACATGTGGAGTGAGCGCATTAAAGGCACAAAAAGAAATGTTGAGGTATATATTACCGTATATGCATGGATCTTGATTATGCTACATGTGTGTAAAAGAAATGTCACTCCTCACATGTTTTTGTTTGAATCACCTTAAACGAATTCCAGTTTTTGAATCTTGTCTTTTTGATGGTTTCACCTTTGTGCGGTTTCTGCTTTTAATGAAGTTTATGAATTTGATATTATAGGTTTGGCAAGCTATTTTGGCAGTCAGGTCACTTGTATTACCTCCTACAGAAGACAGTGAAACCTGGCTGAAATTTGCTTCGCTTTGCAGGAAAAGGGGTAGGGTTGATCAAGCAAAATCCACTTTAATCAAACTCTTGCAGGTTGGTATTTCTTTTGTTATTCTAAGTAAAGTGTCAAGTTTATGTTTTTCTTCCCTCCCAAATCAATTTATTTATCCCCTATTTTGCGTAGTTTGACCCAGAAACAACTCCTAATAGTATACAATATCATGGGCCTCCGCAAGTAATTCTTGCATACTTAAAATTCCAATGGTCACTTGGTGAGGACCAGAAGCGCAAGGAAGCTTTTGCTAGGCTTCAGGTAAGTTAGCCATTTCATATGGAAGTTTAAGCATGCGATGTTTATTTGCCTGTTAAATCATCTTATGGTACAGATTATTCTAATAATAAATAATGGGATTGTTGTTTTTATTCCATTTTGCTGTTAGGATCTAGCAATAGAGCTTTCAAGCACATCTGGTCTTCAAGCATCTGCAGCAACTGAGTTGAACGGTACTTCAAACGCATCACTTATGAATCGTGTATATCTGAAACTTGGAACATGGCAAAGGGAACTTTCCCCTGGTCTTGATGATGATTGCATACAAGGTAGCTACATAAATTTTGAGGTTATTTACTTTGGATGCCATAATTATGATCTAATCTGATGATATATGATCTATCTCCTAGAAATTCTTAGCTCCTACAGGCATGCGACTCATTATGCCCCAAAGTGGGCAAAAGCATGGCATGCTTGGGCTCTCTTCAATACACAAGTGATGTCTCATTACACACTGAGAGGTCTTTCTGATTTTGCTGCACAATATGTAGTAGCGGCAGTCACTGGATATTTTCATTCCATTGCTTTTGCAGCACATGCTAAGGGCGTAGATGATAGCTTGCAGGTGAGTCATTATTACGTTGCTGACGTTTTTTATTTTTATTTTATGGCTTCTAATAAAATTGGTATAAGATTTTGATGAACTTTCTGGATGTTCATTCTATTTAATTGTATATGTCTATTCAGTTTTCAAGGAATAATCGATAAAATGATAAATTTATCACGTGTCATACATTACTCATACATGTTCTGGATTAAGAATCATAATTAAGATCCTTGAGCAAATTTGTCCATATATACATATAATAATGTTTCTGAATTACTTATCTAATTTCTAGGATATCCTTCGTCTTCTCACTTTGTGGTTCAACCACGGATCTACTGCTGAAGTTCAAGTAGCATTACAGAGAGGATTTTCACATATAAATATCAACACGTGGTTGGTTGTTTTACCTCAGATTATTGCCAGAGTACATTCTAATAATCATGCCGTGAGAGAGTTAATACAGTCACTTCTGGTCCGAATAGGTCAAAGCCATCCACAGGTCTGCTTCTATCATTATACTATATCCTTTACAGTGTTATATGGTTATGTTATAACTTGACATACATCACATGCATAGTAGTTGTGGATCCCTGTATTTTTACTATGCTGATGAGAATATGTAATATTTTAAAGATTGATCTAGACCAGTGAGGAAGTGACTTGCCTTAATAAGTGTAGTAAATTAGTGAAATTCTTCACAGCGAGTGGACGCAGAAAACCCATATGCTAGATTACTTCCTTGCAGCTGCGTATTATGTCAACCGTTTTGTTATGTTTCTTTTTAAGTATTTTGTGCCTATTTAAGCACATGTCATCAACCAATAACTTATCGAATTTAAATTTTATTTCAGGCTCTTATGTACCCTCTTCTTGTGGCATGTAAGTCAATAAGCAACTTGCGTAAAGCTGCAGCTCAGGAAGTGGTTGACAAAGTTCGGCAGCATAGTGGTCTACTGGTGGATCAGGTTAATTCGCAAACAAATAAAAATGGAAAAGATTGTTCTTATGTTTCGATTTGGCTTTCTGTGTATATACTGACAACTGGATTTGTTTATGTGAAGGCACAACTTGTATCAGAGGAGTTGATTAGGGTTTCAATTCTTTGGCATGAAAAGTGGCATGAAGCACTAGAAGAAGCTAGTCGCTTTTATTTTGGTGAACATAACATTGAGGGAATGCTCAAGGCTTTGGAGCCATTGCATGAACAGCTTGAAGAAGCAGCAATGCGGGACGACACAACCTTAAAAGAGAAATCTTTTATTCAGGTTGGTTGTTACAGGGATTTTTAGTTAACATCTTTAAATAATGATCTCCGTCTTGTTTCTCTTGTTTGCTTTCTTGATGTCTATAGCTTCTGACAGTCGTTTATAGTGTTACTTTCCTTGATGTATATAACCTTTGATCGTTGTTTAATTAGATTCTTGTATTTTTCTGTTATACTTATTGGTTTATCTTCATTGTATTTCAGACATATCATCACGAGTTATCAGAGGCTTATGAGTGTTGTATGGAATATAAGAGATCCGGAAAAGACGCCGAGCTGACTCGGGTACTACGAATCTTTACATCTGTATTCTAACCTTTAGGCGCCTCATTTGACTTGCAGATAATATTTGGATGTATTGTTTATCAGTGAAAAGATTGGTCAATAATGAACCACTTTGCAAGCTGTGGCAGGCCTTTTCAATGCTATTAGCCGTTATAGTACACACCTATTAGAATACAGTCCTAGAGTTTATCCTCCATTTTGGTATACTTACGTTGGCAATGCTAGTAGCTTTGATTTTTGTTTGCTTTTGCACGCATGTGCGTTATTTTCATTCGATTTTTGATTCTTTTTTTTTTTTTTTTTTTTTTTTTTAATCTCTTTCTAGCTTTTGAATCATTAAGGAGCTATTACTTTTTAGAGCTTCATTTAGGTTGTTTGCCCATATCAGGCTATTTGAAAACACCATGCAATGTGTCACCGAATGCCATAAACTGAGCCACAATAGCAAATTTATATTACCTGATCACTGCTCAATTGTACTGTTGTTGAGTTGCTATCAGGAAGTTCTTTTGATTTAATGAAACGCAATTGTTTTCATTTTTAACAAGTCCTTTTCATAATGACATGCATGCTTGTAAGCATAGTCATGGTTGGGTCCCTATTAATGTTCCTCTTAACCCACACTGTGTATGTTAATGAATTGAGTGTGCTTCTTTCAGGCCTGGGATCTTTACTATCATGTCTTTAAACGAATAGATAAGCAGCTACAATCTCTTACAACTCTGGATCTACAGGCAAGTCATCTTTTTCATGCACTTACCTACTTCTGAAGGTGAATTCCAAAGTTTGTATTTATCTCACATGTTCTCAAACCGTTTGTCCAAATTGTCCTTAGGACCTACCTGGATAGGGATGCTAAATATGGTTGGCAAAATTATTTAGTCGCTGATTGAGGAAATGTGCTCTGTAGGTTTATACTAGTAGAGATTAGGATTAGGATTATTCTATATGTACTGTGTAGTACATTGTTGTTATAGAAGTATTATGTATTACAAGGCATTCAGAAATTGATAAGTTCCATCCATTGTAGATAGCATTTATGTTTACAAATATACTGTCAAACCTGTTGATTGAAGTCCGGATTATTCTAAACATATTTTCATCTTTCGTCGACTTTAGGTCAATCTTAAGCTTAATCATTTAGACTTATGGGCGGTGGTTAATATGAACTCGTTATCTGCTTATAACTCAAAGCTACTATTTTGTTGTTCTCCCTTGTGCAATATCAGTCAGTTTCTCCAGAATTAGTAGAGTGCCGCAACTTAGAGCTTGCTGTTCCTGGGACCTACCACGCAGGTATAATGATCCCATACCCCTATTTTCTTTTAATGGACCTGCAATTGCAAAAGCGTAACTAATGATCATGCTTGCTTCTCATTTTGCAGATACACCAGTGGTCACAATTGGGTCCTTTTCACCGCAACTTGTTGTCATTACATCCAAACAGCGGCCCAGAAAACTGACTATTCATGGCAGTGATGGGGTAGATTATGCTTTTTTGCTGAAGGGACATGAAGACTTACGTCAGGATGAACGAGTCATGCAGGTTCTCATAGTTGCTTTAGATATAAGGATGATTTCTCTAGTCTAAATTACTATTCCTCACTCCTCCCATTTTCTCGCCACTGTTCCTATTTGCCAGCTATTTGGTTTGGTAAATACTCTGTTGAACAATTCCAGAAGAACCGCAGAGAAAGATCTTTCCATAGAACGATACGAGGTCATTCCGTTATCTTCAAATAGCGGGTTAATAGAGTGGGTCCCGAATTGTGACACCATGCACCAACTCATCCGAGAGTACAGGGATGACCGGAAGGTTTTTTTTTTTTTTTTCCTTCCTTTCTTTTCTATCCTTTTCTATCTCATAGATAATTTTTTTATTCGGTGGTTCTTGTTTTGTAGATCACCCTGAATCAAGAGCATAAACATATGCTTAATTTTGCTCCAGATTACGATCACTTGCCACTTGTAGCTAAAGTGGAGGTATTTGGGTATGCGCTTGATAAGACTGAAGGAAATGACCTGGCAAGGGTATGTGTTTCTATACATCCAACACATTAGATATTGAATGTAACTCATTTATATTATGAAGGTGTTTTTTCCTGTGTCTAAGCCGGAGAAACTTTCTGTATTTTTAGAATTAAATTATTGTTTGTCTCTTATGAAGGTGCTTTGGCTGAAAAGCCGCACTTCGGAAGTCTGGTTGGAGAGGAGGACTAATTATACTCGAAGTTTGGCTGTCATGAGTATGGTATGGTCTTTCTCTTATGTGTCTACTTAATTGATGTTGATGTAACTAGAGGTGGCAAAACGGGTGAGTGGTATAACATTTTTGGTTCCTTCTTCCTATGTATTAAAATAAGAACTTTTTCTTAATAAAGAGAGTTAAAAGGTTATTAAATACACTTTGGATCACTTTCAACCTACTCGGCCCACTTCCCATGTTTCATTTTAATCAAGTTCTCTAAGCTTACCCTTTTGACCCATTAGATATATAATTAACTCTGTTATAAGTAAATTCCTCAAATATGCCGCCATTAATGAGGTTCAATGCCTTCATATTTTGGTTTACTTTGCCTCATTATTGTTTTATGAGGTAACTATAACTTTTTGGATCTATCATAGTTTTCTCAGTGTGGGGACCTAAAAAGGAAAGTACTGCACAAGTGCACATATCTATTTTATTTGACTTGGTTGGTGATCCCAGACTTGCAGCCTTCTAACTTATCTACTCCCCATTGAATGATATCTTGTGTCCTTTGCATGAAACAATCAGTTATAGCATATCATTGTATATATATGTATGGATGTATCTTCTAATATCCCCATGTTCCAGTAAGTTTAAATAACACTAATGACACATGTTACAGGTTGGTTACCTTCTTGGTTTAGGTGATCGGCACCCTAGCAATCTTATGTTGCATCGCGTCAGGTATTTGATATGATTGTCTAGGTCCATATAAATATTAATATATTCTTATATTGGAAATATAAGCATCTAGTTGTTCATATATAGTGGGAAGATCTTGCATATTGATTTTGGAGATTGCTTTGAAGCATCAATGACTCGTGAGAAATTCCCTGAAAAGGTATAATTCTTCTGTGACTCCTTTATAACTATTTCATTTGGTTTGATTTTCTTTTCTCATTTATAAATAGCTTCTCTCAACTATGTATCCTTTTACAGGTTCCTTTCCGTTTGACTAGAATGCTTGTAAAGGCTATGGAAATTAGTGGCCTTGAAGGGAGTTTCCGTTCAACTTGTGAAAATGTGATGCAAGTTCTCCGAACAAATAAAGATAGTGTAATGGCTATGATGGAGGTAACACTTAGCTTTCTCTATATTCATGCAATGTATGCATTTTTGTCATTATGCATCCTTTTATCTATCTGTAGCTATGCTGGTTTAGCAAAAAAAATGATGACAAGTTATGTGTGATATTAATGTTAATGATTCGAATGTATTTTACCAGAAAGGTTGATATTCTTTGTACTGTAGATGTGACACTTTCGACCTGTTTACTTGTGAATGGGTCGTGGGTAATAAGTTTAGCTAGAAGGGAAACATGTCAAAAAGTTAAAAGTCGCCTGATTTTTTATTTATTTTTTAATGCATACAACCTCCCAAATTGGTTTTTATCTAAATGTTTTGGTTTTCAAGGTAATAAGTTTATTTTGTATTTATTAGTTTGACACATTTGTTTTTCTAGACAACCATTTTGACGTTATTTGGCTTTCTGTTATGTCTGCTTTTTATTTTTTATCTATCCAACCACAAGTAAAGAAATGGAATATCTGGAAACAATAATATCTTTTACTCTGTAATTGTATTCAACTCATCTGGTAGGAGGTTCAGTTAGAACATATTGTGTATTAAAGTATATACATTGAATGGCTACAGTTTTAGCTCATTACTTTCACATAATCACTACAAGTATAATCTGTTAACCCTTTTCACCTGGTTTTAGGCCTTTGTCCATGACCCGCTCATAAATTGGCGTTTTTTTAACTTCAATGAAGTCACACAAATGTCAACCCTTGCCAGCTCAAGTGTCCAGCCACCTGCTGTAAAGGGCGACGAAGCTGATCCAAATCATCTTCCTCAACCACAACGGGTTGCCCGTGAAAGCGAGCTTCTGCAGGTTGTTGTGTCTCTCATTCCTCTAAGACTTGCAAGTCTAAATGCTTGGAAATTATGTCTAACAAATAGAAGTAATTGATGCAGGCTGTACGTCAACTTGGTGATGCTAATGAGGTTCTGTATGAGCTTGCAGTGGTAGTTATGGCTAGGATGAGTAATAAACTAACTGGTCGTGACTTCTCAACATTCTCTTCTGCGTTACCAACAACCCCCCTTCCGGCAGATAACAGTAATTTAATTTCTGGAGATACTCGTGAAGTGGATCATGGTTTATCTGTGAAATTACAAGTTCAAAAACTGATTTTACAGGCCACTTCGCATGAAAATTTGTGCCAGAATTATGTGGGGTATGGTTTTAACGCATTAAAATTACACTTTGGTTGAATTTTAACCTCGCTTGTAATAATTTTTATTTCACCCATTTGACCCGTCAGAGATAAAACATAACCCTAAGCTATCCATTCATAAGTACATGGGTAGAATTTCTACCTCTAAGCTGACCAGTGTTGTTTTGGAAGAGTGCTGCATGTGGCTTTATCCCAGCTGGTACCTTGTCTACTAAACTAGTTGCTCTGAATTTGCTAATAGAAAGAAACCACTAACAGAGTTATAGAGTTGGGGTAATTTAACTGTGTCAGGAAAAAAAGGCATCATTTTTAAAACTTTTTGTCTTTCTAGTAGCTCTTCTATTTTAGATGCACCGTATAAAACACTATTCAAATGTCTCGTGTCTAATACAACTTACCATTTTGATTTCTGCAGGTGGTGTCCATTCTGGTAAACAGGTGATTATCGACATTCATGTACATATACATCTGTACATATTTTTGGGTATCATGTACTGTAATATATGTCAAAGGTTTGTAAGGGGCATTTCATATGTATACAAAACGAATCCTGCGCAAGCCTCTTATTGTGAATTTGCACATAAGCAGCGTATGTAAACTTGTGTGAATTTGTAAGTAATGTGTATTTTGTTAGTGGGCATGTAAACTTGTGTGAATTTGTAGTTACAGTGGTAACTAATCAGCTTTTAAATTGCATTCTTGTTGATGATATATTATTATTTTTTTAAAAAAAAAAATACTACACTGGTATTTGTCATTTATGGCGAGCGTGTACAAGTATTATTCATGCTATATTATATGTTGCAGAAATAGATTCACATCGATAACTTTGCAAAATATGTTCACCGAGTTTAAACGATGCAGAAATAAATCCACGTCAACAATGCCTGCTTCTAAGCACTGTTTGGACTTGGTATTATAGGTGCTGTATAGTTGGTGGTAATGTGGTTTTTGTTTCTAAATGAAGATTGATGGAGGTGTGAAACAAAGAAATGTATTTGAGAGATTTGCATTCTCATGTCTTAATATTTGCTTAGCATCATTATTTGACTTTAGGATTTGTCTCCTAATGAGATAACATTGATTAATGTTTGTGTTAGTACTAGTCAAGTATCTATGTACTTTACCGAGCAGGCGAGCACTCAAATAAAAATTATTCACCTTATACTTTTCTGTTGAGAGAGATTGTTATCGATTCTATTGTAATCTATATCTATACTACTTTATAATCGTTTAAGCCTTCTAAAATTAGGCGCTTAAAATTCAGACTTTTTACTGCTTATTATGGAAAGAGTTTTTTAACCAAAATTAAGATAAGGAGCTTCAATCGTGAGATGGCGTATACGCACACTTCTAACAAACCCGTTCTAACTCCTAACCACTAAAAATTAAGATAAAGAGCTCCAATTATAAAACGATTATTTCTCAACTAAAATTCATCTTTATTTTTAAATTAAAATATCTTTTATCTACTTTTTTTTTTTTATAATCTAATTTCACCATATTTTTAAAATTTTATCTTCTTTAATTCAACATCCATTTTGATATATTTTATGAGTTTTAGTTTTATATTTTTAATGGGTTTATTTTATTTTAATTCAAATTTTTACAACTTTAACCTTTATTTCATTTATTTCAATCAATATAATCTTGATTCGTCAAAATCATATACTTTTGGGGTAGTGTTTGACGCTGTAAGAGATCGAGGGTATTTCTATACGGGAATAATGATGTCATGAAAACTACAGGAAAGTTACAGAACCCAAACAAACACTTACAACTAACACATATACATTCGAAGTGTTGTGAAACGAATTCACTAAACGGATAAGTTAAACACATATAACTATACTTATCGCCATGCACATGCAAGATCTGGCATTAGTTCTCTATAATACAAGATCGGCATAGACATGGACTGGGGGCTTGTATTCTTTCTCATTTACTCTCCCATTAGATTCAGGGTCTTCCGTTTTCACGTAATTCCTTAGTCTTTGTTTTTCCTGTTATTCTTATAGTGTCGATTGTAGTTCTTGATTAGGCACATCTATACTCAATACACTTAAAAGATACACTTTCACATGTTCAAAGTAAGGCATGAAGTTTCATATGAGATTGTTAATAAAGTATGAATGGAAGAGTGATCATGGATAATAAAGTATAAAAGTACGAGGGCATGCTGGCCAAATAGATTGGCAGAACAAGCATGAGGAATTTGGGACAATCATTATAACAAAGTTATTTTGCTTTAAATGTCACATTTTTGTCAATACCTCGCAAGTGAAAAAAATAATCTCATCCATTTGTGTTTTGCTGCTAATGTGTTCATTTGTTGCTTGAATATTTGACATAAAATATGGAGTACATTATGTCAATCAAACCGAAACAGATATATAAACTATATTAAAGCTTTTGTCACTGACATATATATGGGTTAATGACAAAACACAGGTCCCGACTTATAGCATCATATCCCCAGTATAAACGTTTATTGTAAATGAAAAAACTTGGTATGATTGAAGCAAATATGGTACAATTCATATTTTGAGTTAAATGTCAATTTTTAATACAAAACTTGATAGATGCGTATTGTAGCTTTCCCAATAAGAAAAAGAGACAAATTCATGATCATCATGAAATTTAATTAAAGGCGTGAGAGAGTGGGTTAAGAAATGACATTTTGGACATAAAATAATGGGGCTAAAATAATACTATAGGATTAGAGCAAGATGGCCACTAATCTGATACAACTTGTGAAGGGTTTTGTGGCATAACAAGTGGAGATTGGAATGTGGAACTACTTCACTCATTCAAACATATCTACATGTTGTCATATTCCTTGTCTACACATACAAAGATAATAAGAACATCACACAACTATATAACATCCTTTCTCACTTTTTAAGCATGTGTTTTTTTGTTTGTTTTTACCTTTTGGAAAACTGTGATATATAGAACCAAACTATACTTTGAAGTTTGAACTTCTCATTGAAATTTTCCGTGTTAAAAAACTATCTATAGGCGTGTTTCAAATTAATCAATAGACATTTTATAGTAATTTATTACGAAGTAACTATTCTAGTAAATCACATTCAATATTATTATGTTTGTTGAACAAACAATAATGAAGCTAGTTATTGACATTAAGGCTGTAACAGTTGGTCACTTGAGTATTGTGTTTCATCAAACATAATGTGTTTGGAATTTTAGTTTTGAGTTATGTTAGGCACTTACTAATATAAGGGTCATAGTCTTTGCATCAATGACTGCAAAGTTGTCTAAGCCGCATAAAAATTTGTTTTATAATAGAAAATATGAAATCTGAACACAGTCAAAATAAATGTATTATTAGGCCTCATTACACCCCACCAACCTAATGCTGTTATGTATAAAAGGACAGAATCTTTAGGTAAATGCGACCCATATATTGATTGTTTCAGCACCAACCAAAACAATCTTCAAGTTGAGGGTGGGGTTGAAGTGTTGAACCGCCACCAACCAATAATCAACTATCCCATTTGTACCATTTAGCTGTATCTTTTGAGTTTGTATAAGATCTAAGTTATGGATTGAGTAAGATACACAAATGCTTGGTATGGTATCATATGACCCTCCTATTATTTCTTACAACTTTCTCTTTTTCTTGTTTCAACTAGGTCCACTAGATGAGAAATAACGTGTTGTATGTACAAAACTTAGTTATGTATGTGCTAATTTTACTACTCCAAATTCGTCCTAAAAATTGTCATCCACAAAACACACGTTTAAGAACAATATAATTATTACTTTCTCTTTTTACTTTTTAACATAATTACAGTTTTCGATGAACTAAAGTATTCTTTAGAGTTTGTAATAATAATTACAAGGAAGTGTAGTATGATAAACTCGATAAACTTTCTTATATATTTTAGTAATGCACAATTAAATAAGGACATCCCGAAAAAAAATGTAGACTACTAATTTGAGACGGCGTGTGAAAAGCAAAATATATGATAACATACTAAAAGCAAATGTCGATTCTTGACGATCAATCGAGAGTTCTAACTAAAGAAAGACACTTGTCTTAGGTAAGTCTGGTGTGCCATGAAAATGGGACACGTGTCAAATAAAATTTTCCAATATATTTTAGTTTATTATATTCTTTTGAGCGTTTGAATAAATTTATTTTCACTTTAGTGATACAATTAAAAGGACATCACGAAAAAAAATTTAGACTACTACTAATTTGAGACGGCGTGGTATATGATAACATACTAGCGAAGTCCCGGGCGTTCGGGCATCTATGAAATAAAATTTTCCAGTATTTTAGTTTATTATATTCTTTTGACAATAAATTTCGGATATCAAAATTCGTTTAAGCGTCACCGTTTCGGCCTCGGAGCCATTAGCTCGTGCTTGTTCTGCTCGAGCTTTAATATCAGATAACGTGTTCGAACTTTTATATAATGCTTTATTATTTATTAGTGACATTTAACGCGTCATGGCGCAGTCTCGAAATAATATTTTCAAGTGAATCATGTATTTTAGTTTATTATATTCTTTTCGACAATAAATTTACTGACCCAAGAATTTCGTTTAGCACTTGCTGTTCGGCTCGAGCCCGTTTGGCTTACTTCGCTTCTGGCTCAAGCCCATTTGCATATTGCCTGATTCGAACGAATATTATTGTATTAGTGACATTTAATGTAGGAATTGTGTTTAATTTGGTTGTACAATATGCTTAATAATTTGTATTTATTATGTTAGTGGTGTTTTAATAACTGTATTAATTGTATTTATTGATCAGTTAATTAATTGACTATCACTACTACTTATAATGCACAAACGACTCTCTATCTTATTTAATTTTCAGACTTTCAGACTTGTAAGTAATAAAGCATGATGTACAACACATTAAAGCACAAAATTTCAGACTTACAACCACATATGCATTATATACAACACATTAATAAAGCTTTGACCAAACAATTAATACACCCCATCACCAATTAATACAAAATGTAAAGCATAATGTACAAATCTATACTCCATTATTTCCGAAAGAATAAATATGATTCCTGGCTCTTGTTCCGGCCACTTGTCCGCTAGTGGCGGCAGTAAAAATATTAAAAATGTTAGATCTACAAACATAAAATCATTAGATCTAAAAAAAATCGGATCTATAAAATTAAAAACTTATGGTTTGACAAGTTGAAATATTAAAAATTTACGTAACTATTTTTTATCACCAAAACATATTTATGAAGAAAAAAATTATGTAACTATTTTTTATCACTAAAAACGCGTGATTTATGAAAAAAAATTACGAGTCTATTTTTTAAGACTAAAAACGAATATTTATTAAAAAAAAAATACGGATCTATTTTTTTTAAGACAAAAACGCGTATTTATAAAAAAAAAATTATGGTCTACTTTTTAAGACCAAAACGCATATTTATCAAAAAAAAATTACGGGTCTATTTTTTTAAGACCAAAAAACGCATATTTATCAACAAAAAAATTACGGATCTATTTTTAAGACCAAAAACGATATTTATCAAAAAAATTACGGATCTATTTTTTAAAGACCAAAAAGCATATTTATCAAAAAAAATTCGTGCTACTTTTTGAAGACAAAAACGCATATTTATCAAAAACATTACGGTTCTATTTTATTTTAAGACCAACAACGATATTTATTAAAAAATTACGGATCTATTTTATTTTAAGACCAAAAACGATATTTGTGAAAACAAAATTCGGATGTATAAAAAACGCACAAAAAGCGTGGTAGGGTGGGCGTCTTTGGTTCTTCTTGTAGGAGGGTGGTGGCGCGGTAATTTAATAAAAAATTGGATTGATTAAGATATGTTGAGATGAGATGGGTTTTTTTTTGTTGATTAGATGAGATGAAGATGTTGCTAATTTGAGTTTGAGATCCGTTTTTGAGAGAGAATCGTTTGGTGGAGGCGATTTGTCTTTAGGGTTTGTGTTGTGTTGAGTATATTTAGGGTAAATGAATAATAAGTGTGCACTTATTAATCTGGGTTGTCAAATGGTTATGGATCGGTATTTTTTTTTTTTTTTTTGTTTTCTTGTTGGGCTTGATTGGAAATCCTAAACTTGGACCGGGTTGTTGATTACTCGATCCGAATCGGGTATGATCCAAGCGGCAGCGAAAACAGGCTCGAGCCGAGCTTAAGCGCACGACTAAGCGAAATTTTGAAATCAAGTAAATTTTTCTATCAAAAAGAACATAATAAACTAAAATACATGATTCAGGAAAATTTTATTTCATGGTATCCGCGTACAAGGCGGGAACCCCGATTAAATGTCACTAATACAAATAATATAAGACATTATCTGGATATTCAAGCTCGAGCGGTCAACGACAAAATAGCTTAAGCCCGAGGCGGAAGCGGGCTAAGCGGACTCGAGCCGAATAAGCACGCCAACAGGCTCGAGCCGAACAGTCTTGGCTTAAACGAAATTAACGATATCCAAGTAAATTTATCAAAAGAACATAATAAACTAAAATACATGATTCAGGAAAATTTTATTTCGAAGTGCCACCGCCATGAACGCGAGATGTCTGCTAGTATTAAATATCATATTAATGTGGTGTTTTGTTTTTTTTAATATGTGCATTAAAGTGGTGTCTTACGCTTCTTGTCTTCAGACGTTTAAAAATTATATGCATTAAAGTGTTGTACATTATCTTCTTTTTTAATTATATGAATTACTAATTATAAGAACGTGTGAGAGTTTTATTTTTAAGACTTTCTTTTATGAAGTTCATAAATACATTATAACGTAGATAGATAAGGATAATGTTCTCGACATGTATCAAACTTTAACATATAAGGATAATGTTCCTAAGAAATCCGTCACAAAAGGCTTTTAATGACGACTTTCTCATGCTCGGCAACACTCAGTGACGAACTTTTTCCGACAAAATGCGTTCCCTAAGAAATCCCTCACTAAATGCCCAGATAAGGTGACTGAAAATTCTTCAGAGTTTTCTGACACTAATGTGGGAAATTTGTAATTGATTTCCTACCAATTTTCAAAGAAGATCAGTTGTGGTTTCCTACAATTATTCATTTGTTTATCCTAATAATTTCCTACATATTTTTTTTTCGGCAAAATTATTATATGTAATTATTGATATTGTTGTAATTAAAATAAAATATTGTATATAACGAAATACCAAACAATTATTTAGCAATTCATACAAATCCATCAATAACTTTCATATCAAAGAACTACATAGCATATTCAAAGTTCACTAGCATCCAAGCTTATACAACAATATCCAAAAAGCTCGGAGGTGAAAACTCAGTTGAGTTTCTATCATATTAGCAAAAGATTCAAATACAGTGGTATCTAGATATAAAAGTTTGAATTTTCCATAAACAAAATCGAACTTTGTTGATATCCAATAGCCAACTAACTCGAAGGTCGTGGTTTTAGTGTTTTCAACAATTTGGCAATCTTTTTTACTTGCTCTTCAAACTCCTCCTTCTTCCGTTTCCCTTTCTCCCTCATCGGCATCCTCTTGTCGCTCCTTGGCGGCTAGTTCTCGCTTTTTTTTTTTTTTTTTTTTTTTTTTTCAGAAAACATATTAAGTTTGAAGATAAGTGAATTAGTATCCACTAAAGTCATTCGGGAATTATAACTTTATGGTGTCTTTACATAATATTAACATTGCCACCGTCGATAAATGTTTAGCATCCTACTCTGATCCTACATGTTTTTGTAAGGTAGGATCTTAAGATCGTCCGATCCTACAATTATCATCGTGATTTTGATTAGAGATGACCAAAAGAACTAGAGAACCGGACCGGAATGGAGAAGAACTGAACCGGATCCAGACCCGATAGTTTTGGTTATGGTATTTGAGTTTGTGATTTTTCGGTTTGGGTTGGGTCCACCGGTTCTCGGTTTTGGAACCGAATACCCAATAATTCTAAAAACATGTAAATTTCTATACTTCTCATACTCAAAAAAATTTATGGAATACATCTGTTTCTAAAATCATGAGCAACTCAGTGACACTTCTAGGTTGGATCTAACAAAACTGCAACTCATTTTCGGTCCGGTTCTCTTGTTCTTTAGCTCTAACCTATTAAAGATGATGTGACTGTGAAAGATATGGAATAACAGTTTGAGAAACTAACCGGAAGAGATAAAAGGAAACATAGTAGAACAATAAACTTTGTGGTTATTTGGTTGGACAAAGATTGAAGTTATTTTATTTTGTTTTTCAGATTATTATTTGTCATTTTTTTTTTGTTAAACATGCAGATAGTGTGAAACTACAAAAAAAAATTGTTTGAGTTCATGCTTTATTTGTTAAATTGTTGTAAACGTAAATGGTTGCAAATGATTAAATAATCAAATATCTTTTGGTTTTTGTCCTAATTCATTAGTGCATGAGGTTCCTTATTTTATTTTTTTTGAAAATCGGTTTCTAGCCAGGTAGACCCGAAGAACCGGAAACGGAATCAAAACCAAAACTGGACCCGAAACTATATTAGGTCTGGTTCTCGGTTCCTAACTTTCACAATTTCCGATTCCTGGATTCATCGGGTCCGCCTTCTGGACCCGTGCTCATCTCTAATTTTGATAACCATTATACAAACAGAGTTTAGAGAGAATACAACATTCTTTCAAGCTATCGATTGGTATGATGGTTTTCTAGTAGAATTAGAAACAACCAAAGTAGAAATGCCTAAAAAGCTAGTCTATACACGAAATAGATAACTAATCATAACAAGATCGTAGTCCTTGATGTGCTACGTGTGTACAAATTTTAAATTTATAAGAGGTGATTTACCAAATCTATTAATAACACATACGGGCAAGTGAACTCGTCCGTTATAGAAAGATTATGATGGTAAGTCGGGATCGTTTGCACGGATTTGTGAGTGAATCGAGATTTTAGTTTATACAAGTTAAACCTTCGTCAAGATTTTAGTTTATAAAAACAAGCATTAAGTTTAACCAATCAATTCAAGTTTCATAAGTTTGATTTATGTTAATTTCACAAACTTAAACATAAAAACATTCATTTGTTTTATCAAATTTGCTTAGAAAATGGTCAATACAAAAGGTAACCGATCATAGACAAAAATGTTACAAATTGATTGTAAACAACTAATCTTTCGACCTATGGAGTAGTTTCCAATCAATCCAATTTGATAATCAAAATTATTCTTACTAAAACCACAATTAAGTTTCTTTGTTTAACCAAGAATAATGGGTAAAAACAGTCATTCGTAGACAAATGATTATAACTAGTTGAATAACAATAAATCCTTTCGACCTTTAGAATTACTAACAGCTAGTCAATCTTGATTAACAAATGTTACTATGAAACTTAAGCAGAATTAGATCTTAGATTTGACTTGAAATTGAATTAAAAACATGTTATCACAATCATGAACAAATCATTATATAATAAACATAATTTAAGCAAGTGCACAAAGGCACTAGCCACTCATAGCAAACATGAACATAAACTCAGAATTTTAAACATTAGAAAACATGATTAAGAGTCTTATAATGATTGGAATAAGATTACAAATGATTGAGTGATGATACCCAAAGTATTGGTGTTGACTTCTTGATGGTTTGACTTCCAAATGTTGACTTCTTGGAACTCCAAACTTTCCTGGACTTTTAAGGACGGAATTAAGAGCCTTTGAGAATGATTTGATGAGTTAAGATTTGATTGATTATTGTGTCTCCTCAAATGATTACAAATGCCTCTATATATACTACTCTAAATGCCTAGGGTGTTTAATACCTCAACTTGGCCAACAAGCAGAGTAGAATGGACTAGAATACTCAATGGGAGGGCCTATAATCGTTGGTATTAAGCTGGAAACCTTAGTGATGAAGTTTGGGCAAGACATGTATCTCCAGCCGATCGGTTGGCACTCCAGCCGATCGGCTGGTCTTCGACAAAACCCTACAGCTGAATCGGTTGTGGGTTGTGACCGATCGAATGGAGCTCTTCAACAGCCTATTTCTTGACTTCTTTTGTTTGGCTTGTTTCTTGTTCGTAACTCTTAATTCTATATCCAAACTTGATCTTTTCATTATTTTGGAACTTTGGAATGTTGAACCCTTGGATCATATGTTCTTGAAATACCTTCTTGGTGTGTATCTTGACACGGAAATATTTGTACGATTACGATTCTTTATTTATTCATCACTCTTTCACTTTTCCTTCCTTTTTCCTATACTTAGCTACATATACTTGACAAAAATTCTTTGATACGATTAAGTAATAAAAGAATATGAATATAACCAAATAACATACATAAAAGTACGGATAACACTACTAAAAACATGCACAATTTGAACGTTATCAAATTCTCCCACACTTGAACTTTGCTTGCCCTCAATCAAATCTAGAAATAAAAATATATGTCCACATGGTACACAAGTATGTTTGAGAAAAATGTGATGCAAATCTACCAAGTACAAGCACAAGATAAGATCCATCATGATAGCTTTAATGGCGAAAAATCAAGATGTTTGACAATACCCTAATGATTTTCTTGCTTTATGAATATTTCTACTCACCTCACAAAAAAGGAATGAAATATAATTCACTCAAATCACTCATTTATTTATTTGGTGGAGTAATTAAGAGGAATCACACTCATTGCTCAGTCATGATCTTAATATTACCATAAGCTTGTACTAGAAACAAAACTTCACCGACATGGCATGAGCACTAAGTATACATATAAAAGAGGTCTTTTACTCGGGTTATATCAGGCAAGCGTTCAAATATCTCGTGCAAAATATTATAGATCGCTGGCGCGAATCCTTGATTTACTCAAACAACAGATGGTCACTAAAGTAATACCTTAGATCGTTGGCGCTTAATCTGATCACTCAAGGAACGAATGGTCACTAAAATATTAATGAATTTGATATCCTCACGAGGTCAATATATCAGGTGTTGGTAAGGGTAAGGAATGGGAATTTATTTATGAAGTGAAAAAGAAAGAATATCCAAAATAGTCAAAGTCTATGATCCAAGTGTTGCTAGCTATTTCGAACCACTATCATATATCTTTGGAAAGCCTCACACTCAATCGATTGATACATACTTCATAACGAATTTATTCTTGTCACCTTATAATTGCGATGACTTATTCTTTTTTTTAACATAACTTTTCCAACAAATGAATTTTTCGACAAACGATCATAATTCCAATAGAACATCCATAGAGACATGGATTTTGCAACTTTCTCCAAAGTTCAATGATTTCCCACATACTTCTATCTTGCCATATAACAAGCAACCAACCAACCAAGACTTGACTATGGGTAAGGCTAGGCTAAAAGTGTAAAATCTTTTTGTATTTTTCTGGATTTATCAAAAATGAAAAAGAACAGGCTCAGATGGTGTAACTAGGGGTATCTATGTTGATCCTGTAAGATATTGGATTTCACAAACACTCTAAACCATAATCAAAGTAGGCGTATAAGTATGTTTGAGAGAGAAAGTTCTAGTGAGAGAAAGGAAGAGAGTTGGGAACAATAGTGAGAGAAAGAAAAATATTATTATGAGCTCCAACTCTCTACCTTGGAAGGTAGAGTATTTATAGTCTTACAATAAAACGCCACACAACTGGTGTGGATCGGGCATCTGATGGGTAAAGACCCGTCCGTCCTCCACGATGTTACTTAACTAAATACTACTTAAATTAAAATAACTACGACTACGAGCTTTTAACGATTACATATACTTGAGGTGACCGACTCTTTAATATCTCGAATTTCTAATTCTAACAATCTCCCCAAGGAGGTCACCTCAATCATGTACTAAAATTACATAGAATACAAACCGAAATTATACTAAAGATTGTTCTTGCATTCATGATGTACTACTTTGCTCAAGCTCGTAGTTGATCCGTACTAACCATGAGTTTTCTCACATGGTGACGACCACATGAATGGTCAATCGTAAGAAACTTAAAAGCAGCTCGGATACGTAATGCAATGAAGATCCGAGAGTATAGTGTTTCCCGGTCGTTATGTCCCAATGAGCTATGCGAAGAATCACCAAACGAATAGTGATCGAGAGATTTGAGCGGAAAGAGGATTGAATTATTATAACTACGGAAAAAAGCCTATAATTTCTGAGGCTTAAATGCAAATTAAAGAAAATTAAAAAGATAAAATATATTAAATAAACGCTATCACTATTTGCAAAATGATGTTTTTGATTTTATGTTTTTATAAAACTAGAATTTAAAACTACGTTACGTACAAAAGAAAATATGAAACTTACACAATATTAATCCTAAAAATATGAAAATGATATTTTTACAAACCTAATGATAAAAGAAAATTTTTAGAAAAAGAAAATTATTTTTAAAACTATTTATCTAATTATTATTAATTAAAAACTATTTTTACTTATTTAAACATAACTTAAAACACAAGAAAATATGAAATAAGGCTAGAAAAATAAAATTATGACTTGGAAAAATCTAAAATATCAAAAGAGAATTTTCAAAACTATTTTTGTATTTTATGATTATTTTTCTATTTTGTATGAATTAAAACTATTTAATACTACTTAAATTGCTTAAAATACAAATTTAACTAAGAAAATTTGGAAAATATTTTTGACTTTTTATATTTATCTTAATCTAGGAAAAATGAAAAATTATTTTTTTGAAACTTTTCTTAATTAATTGTATTAAATGCTAATTAAAAAGTGCTAAAAATTGATTTAAATCAAGAAAAATACCAAACAGTAATAGAAAAATATGAAAAATTCAAGATAAGTATAAAATAATATTCTAAAGCTGAGAAAAATATAAAAACAGGTGCTTGTGTGCAAGAAAATGTAACTGCAATGATAAGTGCTTATAATTAAGCACTCAAAATAAGCCACAGACCACAAATAAGCTACCAAACTAAAACAGAAGCTATAATATGTTATAAATACCTAAATGCAACTAATCTCAACTGCTCTAAACCTCTATATCACCATTTATACAGATTTGATTGTTTTGAGTTTTATCTAAGAAACAGTTTGAGGCTATGACTTTCGACTAATAATAAGCTACTAAATAAGTGGAAATGAAAACCAACAATGGAGACCTAGAGTAGACCTGGTTGACTACTTATAAACTAAAGATCAGTGCTCACAAGCTCTTATGAGCTCTGCTGCAAGCCTTAGACAAAACACATGCACACTCGGTTAAAGCGAGCTTGTGCATGCGGAACTGAACCACATTCACAAGGCGATTTGAAGCTTTTAAAATTTGATAAAATCTACAAAATGATGATAAGTAAATAGACCAGCTGAAGTTTTTAAAATACCAAGTTTCACTTAATTTGGCTCAAAATGAATCAAGAAAATTCCTCTCAGTTGGGCTCAAACAGGTTTTTCATGTTTTGACTTTTTGAGCGATTGAGAAAGTTGACTTTGGTGAGATTTGCAATCAATTTTTGGACTGATATTGATGTTGTATGATGAAACAAACTCAATGCAAGCAATGTCTAAGAATTTTAAACACAAAACAAGTTTTTGATTCTCAAAAATCACAACAGCTAAGCTGATTAAGACAGATTAATGGAATGTTGACTATTGTGGTATGCAGGTGCAAGTTTATGACTTGAATGAGTATTTTAGAGCATACCAAGCTTAGAGCAACAAGTTTTAATCACTTAGCTAACCTCTAGTACAGTTTAAGCAACTGATCCAAACACCCTTTTTATGACTGTTTTATAAATTGAAAAAGCTAACTACTGATTGAGCTTGTAATATTGATTAAACTGATTTAAGCTAACCTAAATACAACTAATTACACAAGTTTGAACTACTTATAATTACAAATACAAGTTATGCAATGAATCTTAGAAAATCACTTACAAATGGTCCTCAGCCACAATGGCTTGAAACAGAACACAATGAACAACTAACCTATTCCAAACCCTAACCTAGCTCAATATCAACCCAATCCACTCGCTTCAACCCATATCCATTTCTATCTCCATTTTGCCCCGTTTGACTTTCTTTGACCAAATTCCAAAGATGCTTGAAACTTGAATATAAGCTTGTAAAAGCTATAATAAGTTTATAAAAGCTTGTTTGAGCTTAAAACTAAGCTACTAAAAGCTTTGACATAGGAGTTTGAAAATGAAAATTTCAACAGTCAACATAAAATATGGAAAATGAACTTAAACTTGAATTGATACTTAAATAGAGTTGCAATACATTGAAACTACTAAGTTTAATACAAATTAACTTGATATTATAATTGAGAAACTATTTAAGACATGAAAAGCTTTAAAACGACATACATTTAAGAAAATAAACTAAGTGCCCCTTTTCTCTTGCCTCTTTCTTCCTTTTTATACACCAATACAGCTTATCTCTCTCCTCTGATCATATCCCAGCAGTTATATGGGCCATTGGATGGCTAAGGATGATATTGGCCATTGGATGCATTTTGGCGCCAAAACTGTTTTAACAGCAGGGGTTGAGTGTTAGGTTTAAAGATGCATTGAATGCATTCTTGGAGTGTTGTGTTTGGAGTGATAAGGGTAGGGTGATGATGAGAGTGGTAGGAGTTGCAGGTGATGATGAGGGGGAAGGGGGAAGGGAAACCCGTGAGGTGTTTTTAATTATTTTAAATGGGCGGGAGTTGACCATTTGACCGGGGGAATTAATATATTAAAGGGAGGGTCAAAGGTCCAAAAGGTTCAAGTGGCAGGGGTCATTTGGTTTGTGATAGGGTCCAAAATGGTTTAAAGGGTTTAATAACGAGGACCTATGTTGTAATTTCGAAAATCAAGGGACCTAGGTCGCCCAACTGCATAAGTTGCTCCAAAGGACTAAAAGTGACAAGTTTCAATAATACAAGGACCAAACTTGACATTTTCAAATTTCAAGGACCATTTTGCCAATTTTTAAACTTGAAGGACCAATTTTGTAATTTCTCAAAACTTTTGACATTTTTCACCAAATGACTAATTTTGACAAGTTATGATTTTAAAAGGACCTTTGGTGATTTTTCTTTGAAATTATGTGCTCGGGGACTATTTTCGACAATTTTTGAAACTGGGGATCAAACCGCCAATTATGCAAACTTAGCTCATTTTTCATCGATTTTAAGCAGTTTCCATCGAAACATATAAAATGCAATTTTGGAATATTTTCATATTTTGATGCATTTCGAGCATTTTAAACGTTTTGCAGTTCAGATTGACCAAAATGATGAGTATTTACACACTCATCGTAGTCATTGATTCTTCTCATTGCATGTTTGGTTAATCCAAGTGGAGGTCTATTCTCGATCCACGTGATAATTCATTTTAAGCGACTTTTGAGATCATCGGCAAAAAAAATCTACGAGACATCCATTGTGGTGTTGGAATTTTGTGATGTTGTGACTTTCGGATCGACATGCTCACATTACGGATCATGATATCTTCTCATCGAGTAGCGGAAGCTTTCGTTGATTCAAGATATTGTCGCAGCGTAGCGAAGCATGGAGTGAAAATATCGAGTCATTGATGCACTTATCATGATTTCTTTTGAGATGAATGTGTAGTGTGAGCATGCGGCTATGGATTGACCGCTTCATTACGATCACCAAGCGTCGGGTGTACCGCATAAAGCGATTAGCAATAAAGCGCGAAAGTGTCTTTGATCACTTCGTTGAATTGAGGTACACGCCCACGGTTCCCGTTGATCGACAACAAATCTTTGTGATCATGTATAATTAGAAGAATTTCCTTGACAGGTTTCGTTTGCTCTAGCTGTTCTCAAACCGGAACATCTCAAAGAAGACAACACGGAGTGAGTGAACCAGCGAATAGAAATTCACTGATTGATGAAAAGATATTTGAAAAACAATCGCGTATTACTAAATAGAAATTGTTTTTGCAATACAATGAAGGTTTTAATGAACATCAATTATCAATCATAAAATACCTTTTGATTTGAAATATCCGTACACGGTCGATTGGCTAAAGAAAAGAGTTTTTAAGCACAACAACCGGTTTTTCAAAGGTATCCGTCAATCCATAACTCGAACCAGATTGATTCAAAAGATTGAATCGCCCCATTGTTTACATTCGGTTGTCACATGGTTGATCTATTGAATAGATCTCACATGCCACCCACCGAGGAGCTTGTTTGATGTTGGTCAGAGGGCTTTCCATCTTCATTGTGAATATGTTTGCATATCACTCGGATGTTACGACAATACCACAAGGATAATCGTGGGACTCAAGATATAATCTCTTTCCACATTATGTGAAGCAGAGAGTCTTCATTGAAAGTGTCCTAATGAGATTTATTGATGATCTCGTGGCTCTAGACTCAATATGTGCATATTTGGATCTGTCTTGGGAGACTAGGGAGAGGGTCTCCTTCTTCAATATCAACAATCTCTAAGAGAAAGTCGATAGATAATGTCGGTTCCCGTGAGAATGAAACAAGTCCTTTTAAGAGGAACTTGAGTGGTTTGGAAAGTTGAAGTGCGGTGCGTCCTTTGGGTCCATGACGTCTTGTCTTCAATACCGATGTTACCATCGTAGCATATGAATTGAACCGGTTTACGCCCTAAGGTTGAATATATGGAGGGCTATTTGTTTTCACCCTTTTCTCATTCAATTCTTTTTAATTCTTCAACCCCGATTGCTTACCGAGACTTCATAGCTAGAACCTTGTTGGGTTTATTCCGAGACTAGCTCGGTCTCGGATCGCGCTCTTCCCATATCTCATTTTCTCCTTTTATCATCATACCTAAGAACTCTACACTAACTAGTGGATAGTCCCAGGTAGATCCCTCCGGTTCGGCGGATCATGGGAACACATACCTAACCTTATCATCATTATATCACCGTACATAAAGTAAAGTTGGTGGTCTATTTGGTATTGTTCATACGCCATTGGAACCAATTGAAAACCATTTTAAAATCAATCCGGATACTTAAGATGTATTATCAAAGCATTTTGTACCGAATTATTTTTGATATTTTTAGAACAAGAGCTCCCCTCAACATGTGCATCAAGTGATTGAAATCGTTTTGTACACGGAGGCAAGAGAAAGAGTTATCTTCTTTGAAATCCATTTTCTAAAAGATATCAACATCACTTCCCTAATCAAGACAAGTAGATAAAGCATTTTTGGGAAGGATGAGGTTTTCATAAGTTTGCTCCCCCTCAATATGTGCCTCGAGATTTGAAAAGAGTTTTGCACATACTAGAGGAAACCGCACATTGAGATAAGTGATCACGTTTCAAATCATAGGTTTAAGATAGATGCTCCCCTCAACATGTGCATGGAAAATTTGAAATCGTTTGTCATATGTAGGAAGGAGAGCATGTACATCCTTATAAAACCATTTACCAATTATCGGTTTAAATCCAATTTAAATCACACATTCTCCCCGACCACAATTATCAAATCATTTGAGATTTGTGATCTCTTATAGATTTAAATTGATTTTGAAAGCTTTTAGGAGAATTGTGACTTGATTATGAAAGCGTTTTAAGCGATAAGGATCGGATTTTAAGATTTTAAACTCCATTGATAAAACATGCATGAATATCTTTTGAAAACAATTGAATGCCAAATAACTTTTAATTTAATTAAAATCATTCTCCCCTCAATCATTGACATAGGTTGTTGATTGAGAGATAGATATTTTGACAAATAAGTCCGGATGATTATCAAAAATAGAGTCAGAGTTATTTTTCAAAGCGCTTAGTTTTCGCAGATGAATGTTAATAGAATCGAGCATGGAATTTTGAAAACATGATAAAGTATGGCTCTGTTCTTTCTTTGAAAAGCGGGTTCTTGCTGAAATGACAATAAACCATTGTTTCTCTTTCTCCCAAAAATAATTTTTGATATATATTTTTTTTATTAAAATAAAATTGAACAACATCTAAAGTCCGTGTCATTCTTTGAATGACAAAGACAAAGATCGTAGATATTGTCGAATCGAGAAAAAAACATAACAAATTGACAATATTTTTGAAGATTTTTGAATTTTTTGATTTTTATGGATTTTGAAGGTTTTTATATTTTTCTATTTGATTTTGAGGGTTTTATAATTTTGTATTTTGATTTTCGAAAAGATATATACAAGAGATAGATGAAGATAGACCTTTACTCCTCGTCTTCCTCCGAAGGCGTTTGAGTGTTACGGTTGAAGGCTTTTCAAGCCAAGGCGTGGAAGGATAAACTCAAACGTTCTCTTGGAAGAGCTTTGGTGAAGATGTCGCTAAGCGATATTCGATCCTCACAAAATAGAGTTCCACCACACCTTTTCCACTTGTTCCCGATGAAATGATGTCGAATGTCGATATGCTTAGCTCTTGAGTGTTGACGTTGTTGCATGAAAGAGCAATAACACTTTTATTATCACGAAGACAGAGGTATTTTGTTGGATACAAAGCCATAGTCGGATAATTGAGATCTCATCCAAAGGATTTGAGCACAACAAGATGACATGGCTATGTATTCGACCTCTGTAGAGGAAATATAAGTACTCATTTACTTCTTTGAAGACCGACTCACAAGCTTATCACCAAAAATTGAGCACCTCGGACGTGCTTGACGAGTATCTTGACATCCCGCATGATCAAGCATCTGCATAGGTCTTTAGTGACATACCGGTGTCCTTCGGGTACCAAAGTCCCATATTGATGGTTCCTTGGAATACCGAAGACCCGTTTAAGCGCTTCAAGGTGCTTTTAGTAGGCTTAGCACGGTATCTAGCACACATGCAAAGCGGCAAACAAGATGTCGGTCTACTAGCGATGAGGTACATCGGGGATCCAATCATACTACGATATTCCGTTTGGTCAATCATGATCCCGAGTGGTCCTCATCTAGTTTGGTTCGATCAATCATGGGAGTGTCAACAGGTCACTTGAATCAAATCCAAATTTCTTTAAGATCTCGGTTGCATATTTAGATTGATTTATGAAAATGCCTCCGGACTTTGTGAAATTTGTAATCCCAAGAAAAATGACATTTGTCCCATCATTGACATTTGAAATTTTGAACTCATTTCATTTGAAAACGGTCACACTCATTGGGGTCGATCGAGGCAAAGATGATATCATCAACATAAATTTGAACATGAATTAAATGTTTGCGTGACTTCACGGTGAACAATGTTGGATCAACTGCTCCTTTGCTAAATCCGGTAGATAGAAGAAACTTTGATGATGTATCATACCATGCCCTTGGAGCTTGCTTTAAACCGTAAAGAGCCTTCTTCAAATGATAAGCGTGAGTAGGATGCTCTTGATTCACAAATCCTTCGGGTTGGGCGATGTAGACGACTTCTTTAAGATCTCCGTTCGTAAATGCCGTCTTTACATCCATCGATAGACTACCATGTTCTTACTAGTAGCATTAGCCAAAATATTTGATTGCCTCGATTCGAGCAACAGAGCAAAAGATTCTTCAAAGTCAATACCCTCCTCTTGACGGTATCCTTTAGCAACTAATCGAGCCTTGTTCTTCAACACATCACCATGCTCATCAAGTTTCACTTTGAAGATCCATTTAGAGCAATAATCATAGCACAACTGGAGCGGTACTAACTCCCATACATCAAGTCGATCAAACTCATGAATTTCTTCTTGCATGGCATTGAACCACTATCTTCATTCATGGCGGTTTTAACATCTTTTGGTTCGATCTTAGAAAGTACGGAGTTGAAGAAGCACCACAAAGCATCGGTTGCAAGTTGTTTCCGTGTTGATCTTTGGACGAGAAGGATTTCCAATGATGTTATCTAATGGATGATTATGAGTCCATTTTCCGTGATGTTCATGTGGCGTTGGTTGGGGGATGAAGTAGCGAGTTGATGTCTTGAAGAAGATGGTTCTCGATGAAGATTCGAGGAGCAAATATGTTCTCAAATGGAGCATCTTCGGGAGTAGCAAAGGATTGTCTTCATCATTGATGTGAAAGCAGTTCCATGATGTACATTGGAAGATTGATGATATGTCGATGAGATAGAGTGATCGACAACAGCGCTTCTTGGCTTAATAATATTGAGGCGGAAGGATTGACTTCATTCACGGGAATATGAGCGACCTCTGTGAGGGAGTCGTCGGTTCATTAGCACTTGGCTCATCTTGTTCATCAAACATAGGATCAAACAATTTCTTTAAGTCATCTTCGGAAGGAGGTACATATGGAGTTTCTTGAGAAGAGTTTGGAACAAGGATGAATCAATGGGACTATTTTGAAGTGCGGGTCTGGCTGGATTGTCCAGAGCCGTTTGACCGGTCGACTCATCAAATGTAACGTGAATTGTTTCCATGATATTTTGGGTTCTTTTGTTGTAGATTCGGTATCCCTTTTGTTTGGTGCATACCCTACAAAACTCCAATGTCGCTTTAGCTCTCGGTTTGCCTAAGTCTTGACCTCATTAGTTGGATAACACAATGCACCAAACACGCGAAGGAAAGAGATTAGGTTTTGTTGTGGACCGGTTCATATGGAGTTTTTCCATGAGCAGTGTGAATCGTGGAACGATTTTGTGTGTAGCATGCGGTGGCAATAGCTTGACCCGGAGAAACATTGGAACCTTTGAGTAAATCGGCATTGTTCTAGCGGCTTCCACAAGAGTTCGATTTCGTCTTTCAACTACACCGTTCGTTGAGGAGTTCGTGGAACACTTCTTTGATGGTCGATTCCAATGCTTTCATAAAATTCACTAAGTTGTTTGTTAACAAACTCGGTACCATTGTCTGTTCGGATAATTCGGCGGTTTTGTTAAGTCGAACTTGCATTGTTTGATGAGTTTGATGATGATATCGTGAGTTTCATCCTTTGTCCTTAAGAACTTGACCCGGTGAATCTAGAGTAATCATCAACCACAACTAACACATATTTCTTCCCAAAGATATTCGCACTCTCATTGGTCCACATAAATCCATATGAAGGGTATGAAGAACTTTGTAATTGAGTTTATAGGTTTGGGTTTATGGGCATACTTTTGCTTTTTCCCAATTGGCATCTTTGAACAAAGATGATCCTTTTCATACTTTAGTATAGGTAAACCTACAACTAAGTCCTTTCGGAGAGATCATTGATGGTGCGAAGTTCAAGTGATTGAGGCGACGATGCCATAACCATGACTTTGTTTTGAAGCCTTTGACAACAAGCGATTGGAGAAGACTTCATCATATCATCGATAGAGATGGTGTAAAGATTTGAACCACGAGTTCCTCTTAACAGTTCCTTACCATCAAGTTCTCTAACAAAACAAGTATGTTTTCGAAGGCTACTTCTAGATCGTAATCACGAAATTGACCAACAGAGAGCAGTTGTGACCAAGACCTTCCACATAGTATACTCTAGAGATAACACTATCACCAACAACATAATCACCATAACCCATAATTGCACCGAAATGATCATTACCGAATCTAAGCGTCTCCGATGAATTTGCTCACGAAGTTCATGAGCATGACCGTCATGATCATATGCTTGGAGCAACTGAGTTCGGTACCACATAACGATTTGAGCGATCTGCAGTTGAACACGAGACAAGAATGGATAAGCGGATAATTGGGATCCCATGCAAGAATGGGTTCCATTTGGTTAGTAATAATGATTGGAACACCCACATCGAAATAGAAACATCCATATAAGAAATTGAAGCAATGGAATCATTATGAATAGATGCGGTACTAGTGTCCGTGATTTGCCCTATTCAAAGTATGTTCACTTCTTAAGGAATAGTTCTACCAAGAGGCATCCATTTTCTAGTGGGCATTGTCGATTGACCTTATGGCCAATGGTATCCATTGATAACCTATCTTACTAAATGTTCTTCTGTGGGCTTCCATTGTTTTCTAACTTTCTTTCGCTTTTGCCTTTTAGCCTTCTTAGCTCGATTTTTAGTATTAACAATTTTAACTGGGCAATCGACAGCATTAGACAAAATATTCATACCACATTCATGATTAGTAACAGAAACCACACAATCATCATTACAAGTTTTTCCAAAAGTAGCAGCAGAATTCGAATTAATTACAGTACGCTTATAGCTAATACTAGAATCAACACTATTCGTTTTATTTAACTCAAACTTAGTGTTCCTAGGGTGATCTTATACTTTCTTCCAATGCACATTCTTAGCTTGCGAGGTCCTATCATTCCTTGTATTGTCTTGAGACTTTGACATGCTCGCTTTAATGTCACTGATTACTCCTGTAGAGAGAATGGGAACATTAGTTGGTTTTGCTAATTTATGCATTTCCTGTTTAGATGTGCTGGGATCTGAACTGTTTGAAGGCACATTAAAGTTCACTCTCTTAACAGTAGAAGTACTGGGATTTGAACACCTAGAGGGCACACTCGAGTTCACATTCTTAGCATTAACAGATTTGGAATCTGAACTACTTGAAGGCACATTAGGGTTCACATTCATAACATTTGGCATTGAATGACTTGCATGCTTGGCACTAGGCATAGAACACGGAATCAAGGGATTGACTTGCTCACCTAAGGTTTTAGGGCATATTGTAATTAGGCATTCTAGAAGTTCTTGAGATCGTTTGGCATATAAGCATGCATGGCCAATTGCATTATCATCTGGTTTCTCTAACTTATCATCTTCTACAATCTCACGGAGACATTCTAGGTTGTCCTTAAGGTATGAGAAATATGTTTGAATAGCAAGTTTGTTATTCCTAAGATGAGGAGGAACATATTTCATAGACAAAGCATATTTATTACAGACATGTACCTTTGATACACCATTCTCCCCATTGGTCATTGGCATCTTCCCTTTTACGACTCTTTAGATTCTCAATTTCTTTTTGTAACGAGGCTACCATTTCGTTATTTTTTTGTTACGAGTGACCTTTATAGATTCAAATAACTCATTGAAATGACGTTTAACCTTTTCATTTTCTTCAAGAAAACTCTCATTTTCCTTTTGTAACGCATTTACTAAGTTTTGAAGATGAAAGTTTTGAGAATTCTGAGAATCTAAAGGAGGAGGCATTTGGGGACCAGTCACATTGTTCTTTTCACCCTTTAATTGAGCGATTTAGGCTTTCAACTTTCTGATCGTGTTACAATGAGCTTGAATCTGTTCGTCACGTTTGTTTATTTGAAAAACTGCATCAAACTCTAGAGCATCTGAGGATGTTTTGATGTTTGAGGTTTTAACACTTTCTTTAAGATGTTGATATTTTAGTTGTAGATCAAAATGATCAACCTCTAGTTTAGAAAGATGTTTTACCAAATTATCATGGTCATCCTGATCAATTTTCTCACTTAGTTTAGAGTTTTTGATTTCAAGCTCAATGACACGATCATGGGAGACTTTTAAA
Source organism: Chrysanthemum lavandulifolium (assembly GCA_022545495.1). Classification (NCBI taxonomy): domain Eukaryota; kingdom Viridiplantae; phylum Streptophyta; class Magnoliopsida; order Asterales; family Asteraceae; genus Chrysanthemum; species Chrysanthemum lavandulifolium. Next base: position 237,124,010 of record CM040239.1, on the reverse strand, counting down.
GCAACAGACAGTTCATGAAATTGAGAAACAGTAATAGAACAGTTAGTAGCAGTGTAGAACACATCTTAAGCAATACATTAAATCGGGTTCTCATTTAGTGTATGCAAGTTCTTCCTCTCAATCTCATTATATTTTAGTGCTCGCTCATAGTCACTAACCTCAACTATCATTGCATCAAATTCCTTTTCCATTCCCTTAATATCAAGTATATATCACTTTTTAAGACTCTCAAAGTGATCTTTTAGAAGTTTAAAGAAAGGCATGACCTCGATTAAATAGCATTCTTTGTTTGTTCAAAACCCTTTCCCTTGATTATCCCGATGGGTGTGATCCTTTTCTTACAAGTTTTCTCAAAATCAACAAATAGTTGAAAAATAACATATTGATGATTAAGGTCTTGCTTTTAGTAGCAATAGTTCAAGGAACTAGATGCATTGGTGTATTGGGAGGATACACAATCGCTTTAGGCATTTTCCTAAGGGGAGAGTTTGTTTCAACAATATTTTCCGCTTTCGCTTATCTAAGTCCATTTTCCGAACACTTGTTCGGAGTCAACAATGTCTCGAGGCTTAAACATGTTCAAAGAAATCCAATTCTCCTTCTTGTAATCATGGGGTGTGATATTTATTTTCTTCTCTTTACATTTAGGATCATCTAATTTCTTGTTCATCTTTTCCTAGAGACTTCATCGATTTCTTATCTTCCTCGGTGCACTCAACGCAACTAGGTTTCTGTCTAGGTTTAAGGATTTCATTGCCATCATAGAGAACCTTATGAGCATTTCTAGCCTTTTAATGACCTCTGGATTTGGTTCCTCAACAAGGGAATGCTATGCTTATCGCTTAAGACTCTATGCTTAGTGATTAAGTGAGCGATCTGAATGGTATTTCCTTGTCGTACAACTTATTTTCAAGCTTGTTTTTCAAGGTTTTTAGATTAGAAAAATCATTCAAAAGTTTTGATTCCTTAGCCTGAATTCTTGCTTAAGCATTTTAACATTTTCTTGAAGTTCTTGCTTTTGCTTAGCAGTTTTAGAAAGCTTTTCTTGTAAGGAGTTTAACTCTTGTTTTAATACTTCTTCTCTAAACCTACTTTTTCTAATAGTTGTACGCATTTGGTCATCCATTTCCTGCTCACGGGTGGTCAACTCAAATTTTGCACGTTGTTCATAAATCGCAACACGTTCTTTATAGGCATTTAGTTCAGAGGCAATAGAATCATCAGGAGCACATGCAGTGAATTCATCAAAGACATAGTCATTATTGACTGCGGAAGATGCATTACTTGGTACAGCCTCACTATCACTTTGCCTCACATGTTGATCATACGAGACAATATTGTTATTGTCCACATCATCAACATCTGATTCATAAGTCTCAAGAGATTGTACTTCATTATGCATCTTTGCTCATCAACAATATCATATAATTTTAGTACCTCGAGATTATCTTGTCTTTGGATGGGCGGTTTGTTGTGGGTGAGAGACCTTTGGAGACACCATAGGTGAGATCTTGGCCATGAAGATTGTTTGAGCGAGGTTCATCATCTACATCAGTCGAAAGCATCACAATCGGCTACTTGAAAGGCATTCGATGATTATGACCTATCTCTTGAATCGGATGTTCATCAACGTCGACATCATAGGTCTTAGCATTTCCTTGACAAAAGCAGTAACTCCTCTTCATCCAAAGTCGCTCCATTGTCTTGAGCTTGTACAATGACATCTTATCCACGAAGTACTCGGCGATTGTGGACGTTTGGAGATGTGCGGTTCCTTGCAATGTGTCCTCATCACCACGTTATAGCATTTGATCGGCTTAGCTTGACCTTGATTTCCATTCCTTCCCGATTCGATTTGCAACATACCCTCTACCGCCCACCTCTTCCCCGATCATATTGTCTTTCTGAGCTGGTTGCACCACAATCCTCCCATCTTTGACGGTAGCTTGATTGTGTGGGTTAGAGGTCATTCGAGGTTGTTGTTGGTTTGTGGGAGAGAATTCATGTTTTGACTTATCATGAGAGTCGAGTTGATTGATGAAGTTTTCCATGCATCGAAGATCGACTTGTTTGAACATTGGATCCGGAATAAGTTTATGATTACCATTACCCATAGGTACAACTTGAGAAGCTTTGTTGGTAATCCAACTTTTGAGTAAAAGCGGTTGAATCATTTGTTGAACTTGCTTCTCACGAGCTTTGAACCGATCTAGAATCCTCTTTTCAAACATGGCATGCCTCTCATTTTGAAGAAGGAAGGCATAGATTTGCTCATAATTCGTATTCTTCAATCCTTTAGTGAGCTTCACGAAGTAACAAATTTGTGCCATTCGGGATTCATGTTGTTTACAAACTTTGAGTTCGGTGAATGTTAGGCATAGTTATTCGATGTTCCTCATGTCATTCACCGACTTATGAAATCTCACATAGTACTCATAGACACTTTCATCTGGTTTCATCTTGAAGTGCTCAAATTCATCATACAATTTGTGATTCTCGGTCTTCAACAGTTAGCTCGAACGAGAAAGAAGCATCTTGACATTATCCCATACTGACTTTTGCCTCGGTGTTTGATTGATAAGCTTGTAGATGTCCTTTGGTAGACCTTGCGGTATAATGTTGGAAGCTCGGATATCTACATCGAATCTCTTTTCTCCTTATCGTCAAGCTCATCATACATCTTTGGTGCGTCCATTCCAGTAAATCGAGTTCCATCTTCACGATATCAAGTACATCTCTAGTAGTCTCAACTCGGTAAGGTCCTTCATCAATGGATTTGAGAATGTTAACCCATTTTCTTTTCCAAGACGGTACAATCGATTCGTTGAGCCCAAGAGTCATAGTCGATTCATCAAGCATGGGTGGGCGAGTATCGAGCGCCAGACTTGAACATCCTCGACTCGACGAAGCCTTGGTAGGAACGATGTTTGCCATGATAACAAATTCTACGGATTTTACTATTCTTTGATTAAACCGGAAATTGATTCTTTCACGGATTTTACTAAACCAAAGAACAACCGTAAGAATGTATCACGAAGAAGTAACAATTCTAAATGAACAAGTAGCTAAACACACAACTCGCTTAAGCGGTCAACTCGCTAAATAGCCAAGTCGCATTAGCATCAACTCGCAACACAATCAACTCGCTTAATGAATCAAGTCGCTAAATAGCCAACTCGCTTTAGTATCAACTCGCAACACAATCAACTCGCTTGAACACTAAGTCGCTTAAATTAACTCGCTAAGCGTTATAACTCGCTAAATAGCTAAGTCGCTTTAGATCTCAAGTCGCTTAAAGAAACAACTCGCTTAGAACCCAAGTCGCATAAAGATCAACTCGCTAAACTTGACTAAGTCGCATGTACCAACTCGCATCAAATAACAAAGCAACTCGCTTTGAAGAAAAACAAGTCCGAGACTCAACTCGCTTCGTCCTTCTTTCACAAATAACCACTTTATCAATCCAAAACAACCAAACCACAATGATTTAAGCCTTCCAATTCAAAACATAAACACCTATGATAATCCTAAACACAAAAGTACAAGCAAAATTCAAACTTTAACACTAGAATTTGTCCAAATGAATCAAACTCTCCTAAACCCTTAATACCCCAAAAACCTTATGAAATCCACCAAAACAAAGAGCATGAAAGATGAGTGATCAAACCTTGGCTCTTGATACCAATTGTAAAATTTTGGATTTCACAAACACTCTAAACCATAATCAAAGTAGGCGTATAAGTATGTTAGAGAGAGAAAGTTCTAGTGAGAGAAAGAAAAATATTATTATGAGCTCCAACTCTACCTTGGAAGGTAGAGTATTTATAGTCTTACAATAAAGCGCCACACAACGGGTGTGGATCGGGCATACTGGTGGGTAAAGACCGTCCGTCCTCCCGGTGTTACTTAACTAAATACTACTTAAATTAAAATAACTACGACTACGAGCTTTCTAACGATTACATATACTTGAGGTGACCGACTCTTTAATACCTGGAATTTCTAATTCCTAACAGATCCCAAATGAGCAATTGATCTTATTGATCATATTAGATAAATTTAATACAAACAAAGTATAGCAAGTTGTCTTGTATAAAGCTTAAACACTATGCGGAAACTAATGTTTAATGACAAAGAGAATGATTAACACAATTTGTTTCTCACAAAAAACTTCAATATATTAATACGAATACTCAAAAGTATTAGGGTTACAAAACCTTGAAGTGATCGACTCTAGAATAACTCGTACTCTAAATCTAACCTAGGACATCCTTTTATTAGGGTTTACAATAACTTTCTATACAAGGTACATCTTATAGAATCTTTTCTATGATTATCTAACCGACTATACAATATCATATAAGCAGTACTAATATTTGTAATGGCAGTTTGTACTGCTAGTGTATTCTTCTCGCAGTCCATAAGTTAGGCTTAGTAGTACTAATACTTAACCTTGGCAGTACAAACTGTTTAGCTAAATTCCCAACAATCCTCCCCTAAACTTGTGATTTTAATGCAAATCATCAAGTTTCTTGATTAAGACTTGTTCTTCATGATGTTGGGAATTTTGCAAACACCTACTTACTTGGTCTCTGAGCTTGAATGAAGATCTGTGTCACCAAATTCCTTGCCATTTCACTATTTTCTTCAGTTTTCAACCTTGAAGATAACATTGCTATAAGTGTCTTCATTCTGAGTGGATACTCCTTCTCCACTAGCATAAACGAATCATGTATACTGGTATACACATGATGTACACCAGATGAACTATATAGAATCCATGTGGTTTCTGGGACTGCAGAATCTTGACTCCAAAGTCTATCAAAAGGATTAGGCTCAAAAAGTCTTTCCAGCTCTACCCAAAGCTCATGTTTCTTCTCATCAGGATCTTCTTTATGATTACACTTCTGCTGTACCAGTTCCCATAACTTAACCAAATAATCTATGTCAAAAGATTTTACCATATTTGCAAATGTCTTCTACATCTCAATTATGTCACCAACTCTGATAATTGGATGTTTGGTCTCTAAAGCTTCAACATGCATGCCTTCATCAGGTTGAATGATCATTCAATATTTCAACTCTTCATCCTCAAATTCTTTTCGATTCTGCAGATGAGCTTCCTTCGTTTTACGCTTCTTAGATGCTTGATTCGGCATTAATCCCGCCTTTTAGTTACATTGTTGGTTCCTCGGCCCCTCTTGGCTCGAAATCTTAATTTCTTCTATAAGCATTCACATACATCTCTTGTATTTCATCAAAGTCTTACCTTTGGTGAGAATCCTTCTTGTAATCTTGATGTTTTAAGTAGATCTTCATATTCCTCATCAATTTGTCCTTTTGTTGGGGTTTGACTCTTTTCTTTGATCTTTATTGTTCCTCATTTTGTTCAACAAATCTTGAATTGTATCTTCTTTTCTTCTTACGGGCTGTTGCTCTCTTCTTCTTGCAAAGATCTCGAGCAAGTAGTGCATCGATTCTTCTTGAAATATTTACGTAGACTTCTTGACTTCGCTCTTCAAGAAATCGACCACTTCTTGTTCTTGCACTTCTTTTGCTAATTCATCATCATATGCCATCTGCGTAGAAACCTTTTTCTTCTTCTTTACTGGTTCTTCTTCAAGTAAGATTCCTTTGCCTTTATCTACTCTAGCAGTATCCTCATTAAGACTAGTAGTACCTTCTTTTTCACTAACAGTTCCTACTGCCTTCTTCAAACTGGTAGCAGTATCAATGACATCTTCCTAAATTTCAACCACTTCTGTAGGAGCTTCAAGATCAACTTCTTCAGTCACTTATACATTATCACCCATATCTTGTTCCTGATCACCACCACTCTCAAAGCTTAATGTCTTCCCCTGAGTTTCAACATTAGTTTTCCTCCCATGTTTGTAAAATTCATCAATATGTTCAGGATCATCTGAACTTGAAGAATCCACAATATTTGCCTTCATGGGAGCCTGCAATGCCTTAACCTTGAGCTTTAATCTTTTCACCCTCTTTACCAGGGTAGAGTAGACCTTTGCATAAAGTTTCTTTGTATCCTTCAGATCTTGCTCCAATACCTCCACATTGGTTGTCAATTGTGTACACATATTCGTCAATTCCTTTAGTGATTGGCTGCCCTCAGCACTTCCAGATGTGTTACCTTCTGAGAGAGGTGCATCATGGGGCATAGACTCAATATTCTCCCTAGTTAGACTAGGAGGAACACTAAAGCCACCCATAGTATCCGGTTGGCTTGGGTTTCCATCATTGTATCAAGTGCGTTAGGACTAGACACATTTGATGTTGCCATGGCTGGGGTCTTATTGATGTTACCACTGCCTTGTGTTGCATATAAGCTAGACACAGTAGTGGCAACCCCTTCCACTCTGTCAGAGGCAGTCTCATTAACACCAGGGGTCTGAGTAGGAACACTAGGATGAGAGACCATAGAGGCCTGTCTATGTTTTCTCCTATAGGTTTGTGTAACAGGTGGTGTGTAGATGACATTGGGAACAATAATGGGTGTATGTTGGGACTCAGTTGGGGTTGATGTTCCTTCACCCTGTACCTGCACAAGCATATTTGGAAACAAAGGAACTACCACCCCATTAAACAACCTTGATGCCATAGTCATATTTGCAAAAGTTTTGTTGCAAACAAGGTGTTGGAAAAATTTCTTCATGGGTGTGTAGTTTACTTTTCTTCAAAATAGTTTTAATAAATCTTGGGTACATCAAAATTTTGTTTTAGAATCCACATTACGCACCATATTTTCAAAAATTAGTTTAGAAAATTGTAAGTCCTTCTGTTGATAAGCGGTGAGAGCAATAGCAATATTGCTCTTGAATTGCTCCCAAGAGGTTTTCTTAGGACTAATCGATTGAATAAGGGTATGTATTAAAACCTTCATTGTGGGAGAAAGCGACCTTTTGAAAAATTAGTTTTTGATCTGCTGTATCATAACCCATTCTGGAAAGGTGTTGAAAAATCTCAGTATTTGGTAGATAAAAAATTCCATCCTCACCTTCCAATCGAAGATGTCTCCTCAAAGAAGATTAAAAAATTCTTATTTTCTTACCATCTGCCTTTGCTTTTAACTCTTTTGTCCCCCTGTTCCAATGTTTTGACAGTAGCACTCTGCCAAAACTGTTGAATATGGGAAACATAGATAGTGTGGTTAGTAGTAAGTGCATACCTTATGTGGGTATTGTTTAGAAAATCCACTATCGATGAAAGCCTTCACTTCTTCGAGCTTTTCCAAAATGCAACTTGATTGTGAGATTTTACGAATTCCAGATTATCCATGATAAAAGATTTGTTAGACTGCTGGGATTTGATCGATTTAGGTTTAATTGACAGTTGGTACTGGAAATTGAGGTTTTATTAGGGTTTGAGAATTTTGCGTACGTGATAATCTTTCTTTGAATGAAATTAGATAAAAATATGGAAAGTAAATAATTATCACAAGTAACAACCCTATAAGTATATCTAGACAAATAAAAATCCTCAACGGCTAGTAAAAACAGTTTTAACCACACAGTACCAACGGCTATCCAGAAGTACAAAAATTTTACGCTAGCAGTACAAACTTAATACTAGCAGTACAAACTTTTGACAAAATTTTATCTGACAGTACAAACTTGATATCTTTCAAAACATATTGTCCATCACATTTTGAGAAAAATAAGTATAAATAGAGAACACTTAACATAGTTTTAGCAAACTACCACTATCAACGGATTTGAGATGCCTTTACCAATAGTCGTTTGCTTTGGACTAGTTAACTCTTCACCGTGAAGTATGGTGAGTTAAAACCATAAAATCAACCATGAGCGAAATTGAGAAGTCTTTACCAAAAGTCGTTTGCTTTTGGACTAGCGATTCTTTTGAATCATGGTGAAGCGATTACCATTACCTCTCAGTGCCCAATTCCACTCCAAAGAGAAAATATGCTTGTTCATGCACCACTCAAGGGAAGTTTTCTTAACCTGCAAATGTTAGTAGACACCAAGAAAAATACAATCCAAGATGTTCACACATGTTAATTTATCAGGTTATAAAATCAGTTCCAAAAATTTTATACTGACAGTAGAAACTGCTCTTATAAGAAAACTATTATAGCAAAGAGAAACGGACATTTGACCTCAATAACAATTACAAATCCTTTACAAAACTTTATAAAAATACAAAGAGATAAGAATTTTGTTTAGAGATTCATCATACCAATACTTGCAATTAAAAACTGAAATCTACCCGTATCAAAACCTTTTGTGAGCAAATCTGCAACATTGTTATCAGTATGAATCTTGACAATTTGAATAAATTTCTTTTCATAACAATCTCTTATAAAATGATGTGTTATCTCAATATGTTTTGTTTTTGAGTGAAAAACAGGATTTTTAATTATGCACATTGTACTTCTATTGTCAATATAAAGCTTGGTGTTCATAAAATTGTACCCGTAGTCCAATAACTGATTTTGTATCCATAGCACTTGACCACATCAACTTGAAGCAGCTATGTACTCTGCTTCAGTAGAATTTGCCACCATTGTTTGTTTCTTACATTGCCATGAAATCAACCTATGTCCAAGATACTGACATCCTTCAGTTGTTGACATCCTTCAGAGGTTGAATTGGATGTCCCCTTAACTTCAGATTCATACACTTTGAGATTATTGTATAGATCATCCAAGGTCATTGTATCAAGGTCAGCTTTGTTTCTCCAAACCACAGTATGCACGCTCCATTCAGGTGGTAGACTTTTGAGAAACTTAAGATTAATGTCTTCTTGAGGAATTGTAGCTTTCATCAGTGCAAGTTGGCTCATAAGTCTCGCGATGCATCACAAGTCGATCAATACCTTGAACTCAAGCAAAGAAAGTTCTCAACCTCATGCTTCAAAGATTCTTCCTTGACTTCTTTGAAGCATCATTCCCATCAAACCTTAGTTCAATAGCATCCCCAAAGATTTGGCATCTTCAATCTCACATAAGCTCAATTGATACTCATTAGGTAACCTCATCGAAGGATACTATGAGTCTTGATCTCTAGTCTTCTCGAGATTTGTCTTCATTAGATTTGATGGGTACATCCTTTCCATCAACACCCTTAGCGGTGAGAATCACCCTTCAAGATGATTTCCACATAGAGTAGTCCAACATCTTGAGGTATCTTGCATTCTTAACCTCCAAAGCTCATACTCTCAATCTTGACGATAGGTACCTTTGATGCGGTTACCATGTGTGTTGATTCAGCCTCCATGACTTCAGTAGTTGTTTGAACAGTTTAGAGTAAACACAAATTCTCTTTTATCACAGCTTCTAGATCACAAGCTCTGATACCACTTGTTGATCCCAGATGAGCAATTGATCTTATTGATCGTATGATAAATCTAACACAAATAAAGTATAGCAAGTTGTCTTGTATAAAGCTTACACACTATGCGGAAACTAATGTTTAATGACAAAGAGAATGATTAACACAATTTGTTTCTCACAAAACACTTCAATATATTAATACGAATACTCAAAAGTATTAGAGTTACAAAACCTTAAGTGATCGACTCTAGAATAACTCGTACTCTAAATCTAACCTAGGACCTTTTTTATAGGCTAAGGAGTCCTAGTCGGTTTACAATAACTTCCTATACAAGGTACATCTTATAGAATCTTTTCTATAATTATCTAACCGACTATACAATATCAGTATAAGCGAGATCGATATTTACCTTTGGCGGTTTATGCGACTAGTGTATTCTTCTCATGATCCATAAGTTAAGCTTAGCAGTACTAATACTTAACCTTGGCAGTACAAACTGTTTAGCTAAATTACCAACAATCTAGCATAAAGAACGAACGCAAATAAATGGGTTTATAATGGTGGTCAACTAACCAATGTGGCTAGCTGAATATATGTGAAATGGAAGGCTATTTAGGTTAATTCCTAAGGGTGCCTCTTATCACGAATATATACTTATATCACACAAAAGTAGGATCTCATAGCAGTCTCGTAATGATTTACAAGCACAAGTTTCAGAATAAATAAAATCACCAACACACTCATGAAAAGATCTAAGCATAAAAGATGTTGTTGAATACTAAACATGCTCAAATCCTCACATTTAGTGGAAGGGTTACAATATGTGCTAGTTAATGTAATCGATCCCAGAATGGATTGCAATATTAATCGGGAAACATCTCAAATTTTCAAAAATTACAGATTTTACCAGTGGATTGATCAAGTTATTATAATATATTAATCCTAAAAGTGTGAAAATAACTAGATCACAAGGGCAAAAAATTTAAAATTAAACTAAAAATTTAAAATTACTCTTATTTTCTTATTCACCCTCACACTTAAGTTAAACATTGTCCTCAATGTGATAAACAAACTTCAAAGTATGAAAATAGGAAATAAGAATAAAACCGATTTTTGAACTATAGAAATCGAGATTGAACTTCCATTGAAGTTTCAATTGACTTCTTTGATCAAGTGTCACGGAAGAAATCATTACATGCAGTAATCTTATACAAAACAAACAAACAAACAACACACAATAGTTTTATTAAAATTTCACACACCCCCACACTTAACTTCAACCATTGGTTTAAACTTCGGGGTGCGATTACTGAAAATGAAAATCAAATATGAAAGTAACACGGGTTGCCTCCCGAGAAGCGCTTGTTTTATTACCTAGTCATCAGCCTGACTCAAACTCCTTTAATCGCATGGTTGCAAATTTTGGTTTCTTCCTCGAAGATTTAGGAATATACACTACGTTTCCTTTCACTATTCCTTCACCAGTCTCATTGATATCATATAATTTTGTAGTATCGCAAGATCTAGGAAGAACATCCCAGATGAATCCAGTTTCTGCATCCCATGGTGTGTTCTTTTTGTAATTTACTAGAAAAGGTGCCATGAATGTAATATCTTCGTATTCTAATTCAAGCATAATTTCATCGATCTAAATCTCGTTCATTTTCTCCTTATCATAATATAACTTAATTCGGTGTCCATTGACAATGAAACTTCCACCATGCTTGTCGTAAATTTCGACATATCCGTATGGAAATCCATGTTTCACTATATATGGTCCGAACCATTTTGGTTTGAGCTTAGGAGCTTTGAACTTGTATTTCATGTTGAAAAGTAGAACTTTGTCTCCGGCTTTGAATTCTTTCCGAATCCTAAGATTTTTGTCATTATAAGCTTTAGTTCTGGCTTTGTAAAGTTTGGAATTCTTATAAGATTAGAGTCTTAATTCATCGAGTTCATGCAACTGCAAGAATCTCTTTTCTCCAGCTACTTTGAGGTCGGTATTACAGCTTCTAAGGGCCTAGTAAGCGCGATGTTCGATTTTGAGCGGCAAATGACAAGTTTTTCCATACAAGATTACGTAAGGAGTTGTGCTAATTGAGTTTTATAAGTCGTATGAAGTGCCACAGAGCATCATCAAGCTTTTTCGACCAAACTAAAGGATTATCCTTCACCGTTTTTTCGAGTATTCTTTTTAAAGTTCTGTTGGTATTTTCGACTTGGCCACTGGTTTGTGGATGCTAAGCTGTAGAAAAACGATGATGAAATCAATATCGTTTCATGATTTTCTCCATTTGTTTGATACAGAATTGAGTTCCTCGATTGCTTATCAAAGCTTTAGGAATTCCATAACGAGCGAAAAGCTTTTTGAGAAAATTTAAGACAAGTCGTGCTTCTGCCCATTTAGAAATATAATCGATAGCAACGAGAATGTATTCGTATTTGTGCGATTTAGGAAATGGTCCCATAAAATCGATTCCCCAAATATTGAATATTTCGTAAACTTGAATGTTGTTTTGTGGCATTTCATCTCTGCGAGAAAGACTACTGGATCTTTGGCAAGCATCACAGTTTTGAACAAGAGTATGAGCTTTTTGAATATTGTTGGCCAATAGAATCCAGCATCAAAAACTTTTCTAGCTATGGTGGAAGGACCATAGTGTCCCCTAGTTGGGCCATAATGGCATTCATCAAGAATTCTTCGGTTTCAGAACTAGAAAAATGATATGTGTCTAAATACACATATATTTTATATTGTTTAAACCCACAAAAACGACCAAAAACACACAAATGACCATATAAATGTTAAAATATCATGAAAATGTGTTTTATATGAATCGGTACAAAAGAGTTGAAGCAGATCGATTACTGCATGATGATGGTTTCTGTTGAAGCCTATTTTGATTCTTTGAATCAATGGTTTCTATTGAAGTTATAATCTTGTTGATGGTTTCTGTGAAGCATACGTTTATTGAGATAATTCCACTAAATAATATCGGTCCTTAAAAAATATCGGTCAAACACTCAAACTCGACTTCCCTTTCTCCTTCACTCCTCACATACCCTGCTTTTGTTACCACTCTTCAACTTGACCTCAAACCTATCCAAACATGTCCCTCCCTCTACATGTGAACAGAAGCATTAATTGCTCTCAAGCGCTTGTTTGCTTATATGACTTTTGGCGCCAAAGTAGTTTAATGACTAGGATGATTTCTGCTTATCAATGGACACAAATTAAAGTGGGATTTGGTGGAATCTAGTGGGAACTTCAGTACTATAAGATCAAGAGGAAGCGAAAGAAAGTACCTTTGGATTAGCCTAGGTCACGTAGTTAATTAAGTTTACTGCTTTCTTTAAATTCAAGTCATTTTAATGCTTTAATGTTGTAATTTTCCTTAAATTAGTGTAATGAAACTTTATTTTCAGTTTAATTTCAAGTATCATTTCAGTTTCAAGTTCTTGCTTAAATACCTTTAATTTTCAAGTAACTTTAAATTCTTGTTATGTAGTTGTTTAAAGGACTCAATAAGCTCACATAAGCTCCTGACAAAGCTTAAAAGCTTTTAGAGACCTTAAAACAGGTTTAGTCTTTTAAATTCAGTAAACACTAAAAATCAAGAAAAACAATGAAAATCCAAAATAATCATGTGATCTTGGTGGCTGCATGGAGCAAGGTTAATTGTGGATTGCCTTTGGTTTAAACTTTGTGGAAAGCCTTAGGATGTGTTACGTGGTCATGGTTCTCGAGTTTTAAGCGAGGATATCACTTGTAAGCTCATTTTACCATTTTTTGCATTTTACTATTTTAGTACTTTAGATGCTTTAATTTTCATGTTTCTGTGTTCCTTTGATGTTTTTTTTATGATATTAGAGCTTAATATTAGGTTGTTATGTTTTGGATTTGATTGTGGTTTGATTTTGTATTTGGACTGCCATATGCTAGTTTTTGACAATTCTAGGTTTAGACTTGGTGACTACTTGTTTATGCTTAAAAGGTCCATTTTGACACTATGGTTCCTCTGGTTTGATGAAATAAGCTTATGGGTCCTGTGCTTTGAAACTAGAATTTTCAAGCATAAGACCCATAAGCTTATTTCATCAAATCAGAGGAACCATAGTGTCAAAATGGACCTTTAAGCATAAACAATAGTCACTCAAGTCTAAACCTAGAATTGTCAAAACTAGTATATGGCAATCCAAATACAAAATCAAACCACAATCAAATCCAAAACATAACAACCTAATATTAAGCTCTAATATCATAAACAAACATCAAAGGAACATGTAAACATGAAAATTAAAGCATCTAAAGTACTAAAATAGTAAAATGCAAAAATGGTAAAATGAGCTTACAAGGATATCTCGCTGGCGAGAACCATGGCCACGTAACACATCTAAGGCTTTCCACAAAGCTTTAAACCAAAGGCAATCCACAATTAACCTTGCTCCATGCAAGTTCACCAAGATCACATGATTATTTTCGATTTTCATTGTTTTTCTTGATTTTTAGTGTTTATTGAATTTAAAAGACTAAACTGTTTAAGGTCTCTAAAAGCTTTAAGCTTTGTCGAGCTTATGAGCTTATGAGTCCTTTAAACAACTACATAACAAGAATTTAAAGTTACTTGAAAATTGGTATTTAACAGAACTTGAAACCGAAATGATGCTTGAAATTGAAAATAAAGTTTCGTTACACTAATGGGGAAAATTACAACATTAAAGCGTTAAAATGACAATTTAAAGAAAGCGATAATTAACTACGTGACCTAGGCTAATCCAAAGGTACTCTTCTCTTTGCCTCTCTGATCTTATAGTTCACGAAGTCTCACGATTCAAATCCGCTTTGTGTCCATTGGATAAGCAGAAATCATCTAGCCGCTTAAACTACTTTTGCGCAAAAGTCATGGCGACAACAAGCGCTTGCAATGTGCTTCTTGTTCACATGTGAGGTGGAGGGACATGTTTGATAGGTTTAGAGGTCAAGTTGAAGAGGGTAACAAGTGGTGGTATGTGAGGTGTGGTGGTGAAAGGAAGTTGGTTTGAGTGTTGACGGATATTTTTAAGGACCGATATTATTTGGTGGAATTATCTGGCGGCGATGTCTTCAAAGTAGAAACCATCGGCGATTATAACTTCAAAGAAACCGTGATTCGGCAGAATCAAAATAGCGGCAGAGAAACCATCATCATCGGCAATCGACTCGTTTCAACTCTTTGTCGATTCATATAAACACATTTTCATGATATTTTAACATTTATATGGTCATTTGTGTGTTTTGGTCGCTTTCTGAGTTTAAACAATATAAAATATATGTGTATTTAGACACATATCAAGAGTGCAAACGATAAATGGGAAGAAATACATTCTAGTAGTTGTTGATGACTACTTTCGATTTACTTGGGTAAAGTTTTTGAGGACAAAGGATGAAACTCGAGGTCATCATCAAACTTATCAAAGCGACTTGGGTTCGACTCAACAATCTTGTTAGAATTGTTCGAGCGAGATAATGTACGAGTTTGTCAACAAAGACTTAATTCGGTTTATGAAAGTGTTGGAATCGGTTATCAAAGAAGTGTTCCACTGAACTCCTCAACGAGCGGTGTAGTTGAAGGCAATCGAACTCTTGTGGAAGCAAGAACAATGCTAATTTATTCAAAGGTTCCAATGTTTTTATGGGTGAAGCCATTGCCACCGCTTGCTACACCCAAAATCGTTCCTTATACACACCTCTCATGGAAAAACTCCATATGAACTTGTCCATAAGCGAAAACTGATTTATCCTACCTTCGTGTGTTTGGTGCTTTGTGCTATCCAACAAATAGCGGTCAAATTTAGGTAAATTAAGAGCTAAAGCGGACATTGGAGTTTTGTAGGTTATCATCAAACAAGAAAGGTTCACCGAATCTACAACTAAAGAACTCGAGATATCATGGAAACTATTCACGTCACGTTCGATGAGCTTCCGGGCAAATGGCTCGAGACAATCGATTCTGGACCCGCATTTAAACCTTCTTCAAGTAGTAGTCCTATCGGTTCTACCCTTATTTCAAATCCTCACCGTGACTCCTTATGTACCTCCTTGAAGATGATTTGAAGAAGTTATTTGATCCAATGTTTGATGAACACTATGAGCCAAGTGCAAATGATCATCAATTCCATCAGCAGGTTGCTCCCATCCTTGTCAATGAAGTCAACCGCCGGTTTCAATGTCATTAAGTCAAGAAGCGCTGCTGCTGATCACTCTGTCTCATCAACAAATCATCAATCATCGAATGTACATCATGGAATTGTTTGAGCGCCCATGATGAAGTTAATCCTTTGCTACTCCGAAGATGCTCCATTTGAAAACATATTTGCTCTGAATCATCATTGAACCATCTTCATCGGGAGATATCGACTCTGCTACTTGGTTCCTCAACAACAACCACATGAACACCTTAGAAAATAGACACATGATCATCCATTGGACAACATCATTGGAAACCCTCTCGTCCGGTATCTACGAAACAACTTGCAACCGATGCCTTATGGTGCTTCTTCAACTCCGTACTCTAAGGTCGAACCAAAAAGATGTTAAAACCGCCATGAATGAAGGCAGTTGGTTCAATGCCATGCAAGAAGAAATTCATGAGTTTGATCGACTAGATGTATGGGAATTAGTACCGCTCCAGTTGTGCTATGATCATTGCTCTAAAGTGGATTTTCAAAGTAAAACTTGATGAGCATGGTGATGTTTTAAAGAACAAGGCTCGATTGGTTGCAAAGGATACCGTCAATAGGAGGTATTGACTTTGAAGAATCATTTTCTCCGGTTGCTCGTGTCGAGGCAATCCGAATCTTCTTGGCTAATCTTGCAAGTAAGAACATGGTAGTCTATCGGATGGATGTAAAGGCGGCTTTTCTTAACGGAGATCTTAAAGAAGTCGTATCGTCGGCCAACACGAAGGCTTTGTGAATCGAGCATCCTACTCGCGTCTATCATTTGAAGAAGGCTCTTTACGGTTTGAAGCAAGCTCGAGGGCATGGTATGATCTGCTATCAAAGTTTCTTCTATCTATCGAATTGACAAAGGAGCGATTGATCCGACATTGTTCACCGAAAGTCGTGCAAACATTTAATTCACGTTCAAATATATGTTGATGATATTATTTTTGCCTCGGTGACCCCAATGAATGTGATCGTTTTCAAAAGAAATGGGTTCCAAATTTCAAATGTCAATGATGGGACAAATGTCATTTTCTTGGGATTACAAATTTCACAAAGTCCGAGGCATTTTATAAATCAATCTAAATATGCAAATGAGATTTTAAAGAAATTTGGATTTGATTCTGTGACCTGTTGACACTCCCATGATAGGCGTACTAAAGCGGATGAGGACCACTCGGGGATCATGGTAGACCAAGCGAAATATCACGGTATGATTGGATCACGATGTACCTCACGGCGATGGACCGGACATTCATTACATGTTTGCATGTGTGCTAGATATCGAGCTAAGCCTACCAAAAGCACCTTGAAGCGGTTAAGCGGGTCTTTAGGTATCTCGAGGAACCATCAATATGGGACTTTGGTGCAGAAGGACACGGTATGTCACTAACGACCTATCGAATCTTGATCATGCGGGATGTCAAGATACCACGTCGAAAGTACGTGCGGAGGTGCTCGGTTTTGGGTGATAAGCTTGTGATTGGTCTTCAAAGAAACAAATGTGTACTTCTATTTCCTCTGAGGTGAATACATAGCCATGTCATCTTGTTGTGCTCGAATCCTATGGATGAGATCCCGATTATCGACTATGGCTTTGAATTCAACAAAATCCCTACATCTTTGTGATAATAAAGTGCCATTGCTCTCTCATGCAACAACGTTCAACACTCAAGAGCAAAGCACATCGACATTCGACATCATTTCATCGGGGAGCAAGTAGAAAGCGGTGTGGTGGAACTACATTTTGTGAGCCGAATACGGTTAGCGACATCTTCACAAAGCTCTTCCTAGAAAGCGTTTTGAGTTTATCCTCCCGACTTGGTCTAAAGAGTCTTCAACGGAAACACTCAAGCGTCTTCAAGAGGAAGGCGAAGAGTAAAGGTCTTTCTTCATCCATCTCTTGTAAATATTTATTAAGTAAAGCATAATACAAAATTTCAAAATCTTCAAAAACAAATAGAAAATTATAAAACTTTCAAAAAAAAAAAAAAAAATTATTGTCATTTTGTCAAGTTTTCTCGATTCGTTAATATCTACGGTCTTTGTCTTTGTCATCAAAGAATGACACGGGACTTAGATATTGTTGAATGTAAAAAAAAAAAAAAAAAAAAACAATGGTTTATTGTTATTTAGAGATGATAACCCGTTTTAAAGAAAAAACGAGCCATGCTTTAGCGTATGTTTCAAATCTCATGCTCGATTCTACCAACAATCAATTAATATCTAATGAAAACTAATTGCTTTGAAAATAACTCGGACCCTATTTTTGAAAATCATCGATCGAACATTTGTCAAAATATCTATCTCGATCAACAACTTATGTCATTGATTGAGGGAGAATAATTTCAATTAAATCAAAGGTTATTTGTCATACTTGTTTTCAAAAGATCATCATGCATGTGTAATTAATGGAGTGTAAAGTTTCTAAATCAATCCTTATCGGTTAAAATATTTTCATAATCAAGTCACAATTCTCCTCAAAAGCTTTCAAAATCAATTTAAATCTGAGATCACAAATCTCAAATGATTTGAAAATTGTGATCGGGAGAATTTGTGATTTAAATTAGTTAAACTAATAATTCGATAAATTGTTTCATAAGTGTTTAGCAAGCTTTCCTCCCACATGTGTCAAACGATTTCAAATTTTCCATGCACATGTTGAGGGAGCATCTATTTCAAACCACAAAGAATTGAAGCGTGATTGATTTGTATCTAAGTCGATTCCTTCTAATATGTGAAAAACTCTTTCAAACCTCGAGGCAAATATTGAGGGGGAGCAAACTTATGAAAACCTCATCCTTCCCCAATATGCTTTATCTACTTGATTTGATCAGGGAAGTGATGTTGATATCTTTTAGAAAATGGTAATCAAAGAAGTTAATTCTTCCTCTTGCCTCAGTGTGCCAAAACGATTTCAAATTCATGATGCACATGTTGAGGGGGAGCTCTTTTTCTAAATATATCAAAAACAATTCAGGTACAAAACACTTTGATAATATATCACATGTATCTGGATTGATTTTCAAATGGTTTTCAATTGGTTTCAATGGCAGATGAACTATACCAAATAGACTGACCAAATTTACTTTATGTATAGTGATATAAGGATGATAGGGTTAGGTATTTGTTCCCATGATTCGCCAGAACCGGAGGGATCTACCCAGGGACAATCCACTAGATAGTGTAGAAGTCCTTAGGTATGATGAAAAAAAGAGAAAAGTGAGATATGGGAAAAGTGCGGGTGAGGCAGGCTAGTCTTGGAATAAACCCAACAAGGTTCTAGTTATGAAGTCTCGGTAAGCTTGAAGGGGTTGAAGAATGAAAAAGAAATGAATGGAAAAAGGGTGAAAAGAAATAGCCCTCAATTATTCAACCTTAGAGGCGAAATCGGGTTCAATTCATATCTTTCTTGGTGGTTACCAAGGTAACATCGGTATTGAAGACAAGGCGTCATGGACCCGATGTGACGCTTGCAGACTACAACTTCTCAAGCCACTCAAGTTCCTCTTAAAGGGCTTGTTTCATTCTCACGGGAACCGACATTATCTATCGACTTTCTCTTAGAGTTTGTTGATATTGAAGAAGGAGACCCTCTCCTAGTCTCGGCATAGGAAACCAAATGTGCACTAATTGAGTCTAGAGCCACGAGATCATCACAATATCTCATTAGGACAACTGTCTATGAAGACTCTATGTTTCACACAATGTGGAAAGAGATTATATCTTATGAGTCCTCGCATTATCCTTGTGGTATTGCGAACATCCGAGTGATATGCAAACATATTCACAATGAAGATGGAAAGCCTTCGGAGCTAACGTCTAACAAGCTCACGGTAGGTGGCATGTGAGATCTATCAATAGATCAACCATGTGACAACCGAGCAGAAACAATGGGGCGATTCAATCTTTTGAATCAATCACAGTTCGAGTTATGGATTGACGGATACCTTTGAAAAACCGGTCGTTGTGCTTAAAAACTCTTATCTTTAGCACATCGACTGTGTACTAATACTTCAAAATAAAAGGTGTTTTATGATTGATAATTGATTTTAATTAAAACCTTCGTTGTATTGCAAAAACATTAAGCGGTACACGATTGCTTTTCAAATCTCTTTTCATCAATAAGTGAATCTCAATTCGCTGGTTCGCTCAGTCCGTGTTTTCTTCTTTGAGACGTTCCGGTTTGAGAACGACTAGAGCGGTTTGCGAAACCACATCAAGAAAATTCTTGAATTATACACGATCACAGGCAATACTTGTCGCGATCAACGGGAACCGTGGGTCGTGTACCTCAATTCAACGAAAGTGATCAAAGACACTTTCGTGCGCTTTATTGCTAAGCGTTGTATGTAGAGTACGCCCGGCGTTTGCAGCTGATCAAAATGAAGCGGTCAATCCATAGCCGCATGCTCACACAACACATTCAAAGAAATCATGATAAGTGCATCAATGACTCTGATATTTTCACTCCATGCTTCTGCTACGCTGCTGCAAATATCATGAATCAACTAAAGCTTCCGCTACTCTGATAAGAAGAAATCATGATCCAGAATGTGAGCATGTCAGTCCAAATGTCACAACATCACATAATACCAACACCACAAAGGAAGAGTCTGAGATTTATGTTAGCTAATGATCTCAAAGCTGGCTCAAAACTCATTATCACGTGGATCAGTTAACGACCTCCACTTGGATTAACCAAACATGCAATAATGAAGAATCAATGACAACGAGCTACAGAGCAAAGAACATTAACAAGAATCCAAGAACAATCTAATTGTAATATCTGTTTGTATTCTATGTATTTTTGAGGTGACCTCCTTAGGGAGATTGTTAGGATTTAGTAAATCCGGTTATTAAAGAGTCGGTCACCTCAAGTATATGTAATCGTTAAGCTCGTGAGTCGTAGATTAGTTAATGTTTAGTAGTATTTAGTTAAGTAACACCATGGAGGACGGACGGTCTTTACCCAGCTGTATGCACGATCCACAACCCGTGGGTGGCGATTTGTGTAAGACTATAAATACTCTACCTCCCAAGGTAGAGTTGGAGCTCATAATAATACTTTCATTTTCTCTCACTAAGTTCCAAAACCTCTAACTCTTTCTCTCTCTAAAACCTAATATTAAACGCCTACTTGTGATTATGATATGATGTGTTTGTGAAATCTAATATGTTACATACATGCATCTCTAAAAACATATATTGTAATGAACTATGTATATAAAAGTTTTATAAATAAATCTCTACGATATCCCCCCTGTGATGCTCCCAAATCGATCGCTATCCTCTATTTGCTTTCTTGTTGTCTTGAATTGTAGAAATAGTTATACATTTCTTAAGGATTTCCCATGTCAATTTATGCATAGCAGATTTCTAGAAGAACCATAGAATAATTATGCAAATTTCCTAGGGATTTACGATGCTATTTATTCATAAGAATCCCTAGGAAATCGTCAGAAAAATATGCCGGATTAGCTACGGTGAATTTTCTGTCACTATTGCTAGAAATTCACTAGGAAAACCCTCATTGATTGCGTGTTGCATAGCCATGCTGGTATACATGCTGCAATTAAGGCTTCTTGCATATTTTCGTGCTCACATTCTTACTATGGAGGATATTTCAAGCAATATCAGGGGAGTATTCCATTTCTAATTCTATCCTCTTTATGCTTTAAGATTCATTTGTACAACGAGGGCCTTGTACAGTTCAAGTGGGGGGAGGTAGATAGACTTAGAATTTTACTTGTCCTTTATCTACGAAAATGCTTAAAATATGCTCAAATTAAAAAACAAATTTGCATTTTTTCATAGATCATTAGTAGTATAACTCGTACACAATACTCTTATTTCCATTTGTGAGGATTTTAGCCTTTACGTTTCCCCTATATTACCTAAATTCCCAAAAAAATATGAGTGTGTTGGTGGATTGTTGTAGACTTTAGAACTTGGCTTGGCATATCTATTCGAGACCATAATGATGAGCATTGCATTAGGGAAACCCGGTGTAATAAAAAATAATCAATGAATAAGGCAAATTATTAGGATTCACCCAAATGGGCCATGTCGTTTGTATTTGTTTGTTTCTTAACTAACTACACTGGTTAGTTAACCACCCGTATAAAATCCTTTGTTACTCTCATCTTTAGAGTAAGATACCCCTATAATAAGTTGTTGAGTCTATCATTTCATTTATTGAACTCAATATATGTTTATGTTTCATTACACCTTTACACCTTAGCCTACAGTGTGGATTATAGTCCTTGGTTGGTTGCTAGTTGCTACTTGTGTCCCATGTACTTCATGTGTTCGTGTGAGTTCCTCGTTTGATTCTTTTCTAGAGAGACATTGGTCGAAAAATTTGCACGATGCAATGAGAATGTGAAAGTATGTATTTTAAGTCATGGTTTTGTGTCATGCTTTCACTATTTATTATTTTTTTCTCGAGTTTCTAAGCGTTCATGATTATTACAAATAAAGTATTATTAGTGAAATGTTAAATAGTGTACCATATTTCAATTTTTTATTTGTTTTAGATGTTTAAAAAAAAATAGAGAAACCAATGAGAGGAATGTGAGAAGTACCTTTATTGTTATATGTATATGTTGGTACGTGGTATAAACCAACGGTCATTAGTTTAAGTGGTCGTAATATATACCAATTATTAGTTTTAGTGTATAAGTGACCATAACTTTGCCGCTATTGTTGTAATATATTTCGAGATCTTATGGGAGTTGATTAATTGGGATAAACAACTTATGGGAGTTGGTTAATTGGGATAAACAACTTGGTATCTTTTATGGTATGTAGATGATGTTGATCGAGATGTCTTTGATTCTAATTCGTGTGTCACTAAAGAGTGTGTTTTCCATGTTAAAGCGTGCGTTAGTCAATGATAAATGGCTCTTTCAGGTTTGTGGTAAGGTAATAACTAGTAGTATTTGATAGTGTCAGACTTAATCTATTTGTTTTGTTTATTTTTATTTTAACCATTTCTAAATGTTTCCCATGTTTTATCCTACCCTTAATCATTCTTAATGTCTTTATTTCTTAATTCTAGCCTTTAGCTTACTCAATTTAAGGAATTGAGCAATCATAGGTGTCTCGTTCATGGATTTGGGTGAGCATTTGTGGTTGTCGCTTTTACGGAGTATTGGTATCGATAAAGATTGCATTATAAGAGTGATCACCCCAAGTCTTTCACATTTTAACCCATTTTCCTTTGAAGTTTGTTATTGTTCTCAAACTCTAGTGGTGGAGATGTATATCATTGCCAAGCTTATGATAGAATACTTACCACGACTGTGCAATTTAGTGTACCACTAAATATACACCCTAGACTAGTAAGAGAGATGATTGAATTTCATTTCCCGTTCATGAGGTGTTATGGTTATGCATTATTGGTTGAGTAATTACTTTGATGTTTAATTCATGAACGTTGGTTTAGGATGTTTTTCTAAAAAAAACTTAATCTATAGTCTACTTGAGGATAAGTAGAAGTTAAGTGGGAGGATATTTGATTACATCAAATAATTACTATAATTACTTATCATTTATCCCATGAATATTGCTCATTTTTTATGTGTTTATATCTGAATTGATACTTAATTGCTTACTTTTGTCACTTTCAGTATTTTTGGAGCAATTTCAGAAAAGACATGAAAAACAACGGAATTTGGAGCTTAAATGAAGAATATGTATGCAACCTGTAAAGGGTATATAGGTATCTACTTCTGGAGATACGTCGTATCAACACATGAAAGAATTCACTAAGTATTGGTGAAATTGAAGTCATAGGACGTATTAAACTCTGGCAATACGTCGTATCTAAAGCTCTGAAGTCAAAGCCCAAGTCAACCGTTGAAGGAATACAGTGTATGAAACTCTAGCAATACGTCGTATTTAAGATCTTATACCCAGTACAAGATATCAAGATTTAAGGTTAATACGACGTATCACTATTCAACAATACGCCGTATTTAAAGATACGCCCATATATGTTGGGAATATTCTTTCTTATTCCCCACTCAAGATATCTTAAATACACCGTATTGGACCCAAATACGCCATATCGATGCGTCAAATAGAGAACTATAAATACCAAGCCCTAATACGGGTTTTACACACAACTTGCACCACCACAACCAATTTTCAAGCTTTGTTCCACCAAGATTTCAATCCGAAAAGTGAAAAGATCAAGAAGAGAAGGTCCGGTATCATCATACGAAGTATTCAATTGATTTACACATTAACTACATTATGTCTTTCGTTTGTGAATCGTTTGTAATTTCCTTTGTATTTGCTACTTACATTATGGGCTAACACGCTTGGGTGTTAGCCATGTTATGACTACTATGTTCATGTTATTTCATTTATAAAGATTTAATGCATTGTTTTGGATAATTTATTTGTTTACTTTTCTAATAGTATACTTGTTAATTTGTTTAGCATTTTATGTTTATTTTCTAGATCATCATAGTGTAATTCTTTAGCTATGTCGGTGATCCGTATCACTATGGTTGGTACTCTTGACATTGGCTTCATTAGTGACCTTCCTTGAGACTCGAGGAGTAGGAACCCGAGGTTAGACAGACAATGCCAAAATATTTAAGTTAGTATAATGCACTTTAATAAAGTCACCGCATGAGAAAAGTTTCACCAGGACCAATGGGTTACTATAGGTAAATCATATAGATTAGTTGACACCACTTATTGCATGAATTTAACTGATTAGACCGATAAATTGCTTCAGGGATATGAGTTACGTTCATAAACTAGGTAACCGAGAAATCTGACATATTCTACTTAGACAGAAATGTGTTGTCTACGCATTTCTGTGTCACCAACACTTTACATTAAATCATTGCACTAATAAACCGGATAACTAATATAGTAGGAGTAATATGGCTAGCACTTCTTTCCTAACTTGATCACAACCTTAGCATAATTAATAGTTTAAGTAGTTTAATTAGTTCTACATTGTTTTAATAGTATAATTAATCAAAATAAAAACCCCTTTAAAAGATGTAAAATTCACTAGTTTAGCATAAAAGTCACATACTCCTTGAAAGCGACCGTACTTACCAATCACTAGCTATAAATGATCGTGTACACTTCCGTTAGTGTTAGTCTAGAAGGTAGTTGGAAAAATACAAATTTAAAACTAGACAGTTAACACGCTATCAGTATTACTACCACAGGCAAGCATCGGTGAACGGTTTTCAGAACTGGCATAAACACATCAACTTGAGTAATCATGATGATAAAGAGTGAATGCAAATGATAAAGTTAATGGACCTTGATAGTTAAGGAGTGATTATGTTAAAAACGTGTTTGAATTGTTGTTTGATTAGGTCTTATCACTACAAGAAAAGTGGCTTTTTAGGACCCCCATAAGCGTCATAAAATGGTACTTTTTAGGACCTTTCATTTAATAGGACCAAGGATGAAAGCGTTTCATGTAAGGCGGTTGTAATAGGTCAAAAGCGTCCTAACCCTTATGAAACCAATTTTATGGTCGTATTATATGTCTATGAACAACACAAATAGCGTCCTAATAAAACCATATTAGGACACTTTTACAATGTTTTAACATGTGATTACCTACTTTTAATCTTTTGAGACACATAAAACGTCCTTAAAAGTATTGTTAGGACGCTTATGATGTAACATCATAGCTATTTTAGCAACCAAGAAAAGGGTACTAATAACTCAAATAAGATTATGATACCAATTTTATGGTCGCATTTTAGGTCTATAAACAACACAAATAACGTCCTAATAAAAACATATTAGGACACTTTTACAATGTTGTAAAACGTTGTTACCTAATTTTAATCTTTTGATACACATACAAGCGTACTTAAAAGATAATTGTTAGGGCGCTTATCATATAACATTATAGCTATTTTAGCACCAAGAAAAGGGTTCTAATATCTCAAGGAAGATTATGAAACCAATTTTTGGTCGTATAAAATGTCTATTAACAACCTAAATAACGTCCTAATAACAACATATTAGGACACTTTTACAATGTTAAGTTAATTGTTAGGACGGTTAATAAGTTTAATAGGACAATTTCAAAGTCCGGACAAGTCATATGATAGGACACTATTTTCACCATGCACACTCTATTATTACGATATGAATAAAACATCAACTAAATATTAAATGAATAAAAGCGAAATTGTATTTCAAATTACCAATTGTCATAACAAAATCACTAAACATAAATAAGGTAGAGCGAGAATCTAACATAAAGTCATTAATATTAAACAATACATTAACGCAACAAGAAGCTTAGTCCGTGGTCATCATGCATCATCTCACTCAATCCTCACGGACCACCTACAAATAAACACCCATGTATAAGCATTAAGCTCCATGTTAGTAAAATTATTGGTATCACAAGATTAACAAAGACATACCGAGATAAAGGGACAAGGCCATGCTATGGTTGCACCAAACGGTCTTCAATTGTGGCAAATAACCCATAGGGTCTCACCAACACTTCATCTCTTTTTGTTGGTACTTGAACGTTTACCTCACACCATCCTCGTCCAATCTCTGTACCACCAACTATATCATTTGGGTTCAAGCTCCTCACCCATCCTTTTGCTACAGTCTCGGTTGAGTTTAGAATGCTTTTAAGGACAACTTCATCCCCGACCTAAATGTACCACTAAAATTTGCTTATTATCAGTATTCAAAAGATCATGCCAGAACCACCAAGGCAAGTAAAATTCAGAAAGATCATCACAGAATGTGCTTATGTTCATTAACTCACCAATTAAATCACAAATGTTTCTGATAGCATCACCACCGAATCCCGATCTTTGTCAAAGGTGGCTACAAAAGTTCATCAAGCGATTCACTATCCATGAGCATACTATCTGTAGTTCACGGAGATATTTTAATGGAAGAACAGAAGCGAAGTTAGATTTTTGAACATTACTTTTAGAGAATTTAACCTCTACCGAAACTTAATGTTACAAGGACACTTTCACATCGAGATAGAAGCAGAACTTACATTCTCTACTATCTCCAAATACCACAATGAGACGCCCATGATTTTTTATTCCATCTTCCAAAACGTTAATTTGCTCGCAGAATCTGCATATCATAACAAGATCACATTACCAATCATGACTTTAATACAATCTCGATGTCAATTTTATAGTCTTTGATGATATATATCATTAAAAATCAAAGGAGACGGAACTTACTTGAAGGGTATTTAATCGACACATAGCTTAGCCGCTGCACCCTTTTAATTTCTCATCCACTTCCTCGTCAAGAAGTAAATTCTCAACCACCTTTTTCTTAGCTATTGGGAACATTGTTTCCTTATGTGAGTCAAAGGTGGAGCGGAGGATATAGATGGTTCTTCTCAAGCGTGTTCAAGTAAAATATATGTATAACTTAGATTGAGAACAATTTTGATAAGATAGGAATAAGACAAGAAAATACAAGGTAAGAAAACCATCACAAATTTCCATGCCGGATCAACCATTAACATAATAGATGAGCAATGAGAAGCAAAAAAGTTGAATCATCAGAATATGCATTCGACATATAACATTGTAATTGATTTTTATAATAAAATAATGAAAAAAAAAAAGTTATCATCGGATGATTACATTATTAATATGACACGCTTCAATAACATACATTGATATGACACGTTTGAATAGCATACATTATCACGGATGCTTGCATTTGACATTTACATCATACAAAGAAACAAAATGGTAATCTTTTGTCCTTGAGAAAATTCATTCATTACACTCGTCAAACGGTCATCTTTCATTTAGAACCAAGGTTCAACAAAGCTTCTAAATCATCATACGAGACCTTTAAGTCATAGTGTCTTGAATCATATAGTTATATCAAACAACACCTTACCTTAATCCCATCGATTCTACAACCACTTGCTCCAAGAGTCTCGAGTAGCTCAACAGAAAGATGTGGTGCGAGAGAAGCAAGTAACTTGACCTTTTTAGTCGAGTCGGCAAGCCCTAAGAGCAAGTTCGTACCTCTTCTTGTCACATTTGTTAGGTTCACCGACTTGGCATCTTGCAGCGTGTCAAGTTCCCCATCATCATGCACAAACCCACATCCGATATTGCACGAAGCTTAGATTAATCGCATCAACATATAACCATTGCTTTTAGCAGAACAATACGACCAATACAAAATCAATGCTAAAATGGAAGAGAAATCATACGGTCAAGATGAAAACAAAATGCAACTACAGTGGAAAAAAAAATTAGGAGTTATCTTTAAAATCATTTATAATCAACGATTACTCGGATATGCTTTAACAAGTTAAGAATGGTTGGACAAACTTGATTTCGATGTTGTAATTAATTGTACTTTCATGATGACCAACTGGATATATACGCAAAAATATTACTATCAAATAAAGGGGTATTTGAATTTGGTTCTTGGTGATCATCCCAATATTGTGACTTGAAGGCGCAAGACGTAGCTTAGATTTGGCTACCTAACATTTAGGGCCACATAATCGATTTAGACCATTTGTAGCACAACCGATTACTTGGTATAAATCAATATTACCTTTTCTTGTTTCTTTTAGCCCAATTGAGGTATTTTATTTTCATTTCAAACACCATCTTTATACCCAAACTTCTCCCTTTTGATAAATTATCTATTTTATTTCTCCAATAATCGAATTTACCAAAACTTACTCTAAATCGATTGCTACAACTTCAAACAAGACATAGAAAATCTATTTACTGGATGTGTGGTACCTAATCTGGCTAACCAATTTGAGCAAATAACCATCGAGGCGTGAAAATTATTGAAAGCAATGCTTGCAAGTGAGAGATATCCATCGGAAGACTCAACTTGAATAATTGGTCCACGTCGCAAAGTAAAGATCACAAAGAAAATCACAATGAATGACATTTCTAAAAGATTTTAAAAATGATGTATTCCCAAAACACATATATCCAAAATCAAAGATCGAAGTGGTGAGAGCTAACTAAAGGCCCATGACCTCACCGCTCTTGAACTTGGTTAACTATGGGATTATAGTAGTATACTTTAAATCGAGACAATAAAAGCTTCTCTTTGATTGGCTCGTGATCTGAACCATATCACCCAAGAAGACAACAACCGATGAATAATTGTTAGTGACATGGTCCGTATCACTTTGTCGATGATATAGACCATAACAGCCCACATGAAACATGCATCGACTACTACAAGTCTAAGCCATTTGACTACGATGAATACTCGACATATTTTACTCGACTCTAAATAGTCATAACTAGCGATTACATGCGTATAATATAATAAAATCTAACTTAATCAACGCTCAATAAGGCTCACGGGCGAGTACTTTGAAACTCGATTCGACTCACTTGTCTCGTTTACAACTCTAATTCCAATTCTTTCATCACCTAACCATAAACACAAACCCCAAAACCTAAAACCCCAATCTAAACTACGGCCAGCCGAAACCAACCCGACACCAACCCGAACACGCGAGAGCTCAATCGCGTTAATCCTAAACACATCTAATTCAAACAATTCAATCATAACATCAATACAAACACAAAATTTACATAAATCAAACCCTAATTCATAACAATCAATCAATCAATACAATTATACCTTAGATGAAGAGCCTTTATTAGGCAACCAATTAGGCGTCATCATTCGAATAATCTCGATCGGATGAATAACAATCCAATTCATTCTCATCATCGCTACTTACGATTATATCGCCATTAATCGAATTATTCGATTACCAATTAATTTAATTTAGGGTTTGAAGATAAATAAATAAATACTCCGTAATAATTTGGGGATTGATTGAGTGAGTTGAATGAAGAGGTGAAATGAAAAAGGTGCATTTGGTTTGGGTAAAGTAAAGTAAAGGCTTGACAAGTACTCTTACAACTACAACTAAAACAAACGAACAAACAATGTTTTTGGGATTTTGTTTATGGATATAAAAGTAGTAGAGTAACTAGTTTATGGTATTGTTTAACACTCGTTTTATTAATTTTTGTGTATTTGTAGTTGAAACAAAATTATATCAACATGTAATGATGGAACCGAAATTTGGGTCTTTAGTTGATCGGGTCGAGTCAACAGTTCACCGGTTACAAGTTCAACCGGTTGAACCGCGGGTCAAACCGGTATTATGACAGATGAAAATATTTATCAAATTTTGAAAAGTTCGTAGAAAAAACATATAAAACCTCTATTCTTCTAGATTTTTCTTTTATAATTCTAGCCAAATCGAGTAATGTAATAATTAGCAAATAAAAACGGTTTTAACATTATTAGATTATAACTAGTACTCCTAAATTGGTTTGAATGAATAAATTTGTACTAATGGCGTTTACTTAATGGTTTTAAAAGCTTGTTTCTTAGACCATGAAATGCATTGAGGCTAACTTGAAACATAGGTTGAGGTGCACACATTAAAAGCCAAAACTAAAAGAATTTACACGAATAGTGTGGTTAAGTTGAAACACGATTCGACATAGCTTAACATACCATATATGTACATAATATTTTAATATTTACGCCGAAATCCGTCGGAAATATTATTTATTCTGAGACGGAGGAGTATTTTCTTTATTACTACCTCCGTCTCCAAAATCAACGAGGACTATATTTCGGGACGGAGGAGTATTTTCTTTATTAGATATTGGGTATGTCTCATTGTCGAAAATAAGATTTTGCGCTTTTGATTTGTCTCAATGTTGCAAAATCGTGAATCGGTAGTCGGGCGGTCAACCACTGCGGTGATTAATCGATGATTAATCGGATTGGCATTTCATGCAAGTTTTGGGTATTTCTTGAGACCAAATTAAATATCTTAACTAATTCCAAGCCTACTATGTTTTCAAACCTCAATAAAATGCTTCAATTCTGATTATGAGGTCAATTGTGTGTTATAAGTAGAATGCCTGAATTATTTTTTTTTAAATTGACCGATTTGGCTGATTAGTCTCCGATTTTTAACCGATTCGACTGATTTTTGTGATTAGTGGCGATTTTTGCCTAGGCCGATTTTTCCATGATTTTCAAAATCAACAAGGTATAAGGCGATTCTGATTAATCGGCCGCCTAGGCCAATTTTTGTAACATGTTGTCTTATAACTTATCACATAAATACATAGAAATTTGTAAGGCGTGACCCGGATGATACTTATTTTAACTTGACTCAACTTTGTGGCATATTGTTAAAACTAGAACATCGAATCACATTTTACCATTTTACCCTTCAACGCTCAATGCACACCATATCTCCTTACACACCTCCATTATTCCTAAAATTACACCATTTCACCGCCATCTCGTTACGATCATGATGACACCCGTCTCATCCGTTTTCCTGCACACCGGTTATGGTGCGAGCGAAATCGAAGATGCTACGATCTAGTTGCAAGCGTGACAAACAAACAAGACCCGTTCTCACCCAATGTTTATACATTGCAATGGACAACAAATCTTCTATGAATGGTTCAACATAACATAACGGGACCCGTGATATGACACGAGTAAGTTTCTCTTTCCTATAAAAACATTAAATTATAAGTTAAGACTATAAAATTACGCATTATGAATTTCCTATAAATATGTACCTCGTCTAGTTTCAAATAATTTATAAAACTAAATCTTTCCTTCTCATCATGTCATTACAACGGATCATATCTCATTACATCAATATCTTTAACGACCATAAAATGTTTGATGTTTTATCAAAGGTTAACAAAGGAGTTCAAATAACCCATAAAGATTTCAATGAACATATAATACGTCATTTAGTAACTCGTTTCTCATTTCCACTTGATTGTTCTTTTTATTGTGCATATGTGTGACCCTTTAGCATTTATGTGAAGGCCGGTTGTAAAGTCGTTGTTACTTTGCACATAATCCTTTTATTCGACCACTACTAGTATGACTACTAACGGCAAAGTCATATTCAAATATATTTTATTTTATTTTAAATAAACCAACTAGATTTCATAATTTTTGTATGATTAAATACTTTTGTTTACCTTTTTATAATTAGTTACTTCAAACGTATTTTATTGGTAATTATGATATACTTTCTATCAATTTATCATCGAAATTTTAAAAAATTCTCCTCTCATTTGACTTTTATTATTGTAGAGATTTAAAATTTCATACTAATACCCAACATTTTGTATATATATATGTTTCTACTCATTATGTAACCTTATGATATATTTATTCTATAATAAATATATACCAAAAATAAATTTAAAAAAAACTTTGAAAACCATAAAACCAAACCAAAAAACCGCGAACCCATAAAACCGCGGTTGTGGATTCTCATTTTAAAACCGCAATTGCGGATGTGGTGCGATTTTAACAAAATCCGCACCAACCCGCACCATGCTCACCCTATTTTAAATAAAACCAATCTTTTTCCTCAAAATTTCAATCTCCGCTCAATATCCGCCCTTTTTCCCCAAAATCTAAACCCCAACACTTTACATCCATTCAGTCCGCCTCCCTTTCTCTTATTTCCTTGCGTGCAGATCCTTTCTTATTTCCTTTTCCAAAGTTTCTTCATGATCCAACGGTGATAAGGTGAGTGAAATTTGGGTGTAAGCACTAATCCATCATCAAAACTTTTATATTTGTGTGATTATT
Organism: Chrysanthemum lavandulifolium; assembly: GCA_022545495.1. Classification (NCBI taxonomy): domain Eukaryota; kingdom Viridiplantae; phylum Streptophyta; class Magnoliopsida; order Asterales; family Asteraceae; genus Chrysanthemum; species Chrysanthemum lavandulifolium. The sequence goes on along the minus strand of CM040239.1, from coordinate 237,091,827 downwards.
ATGTTATTACAACATAACTTAGATCCATTAATGGTTCCTTTATTCATCGGTGTTATTTGTAAATACTCTTCCATCGACTATCATTTCCATTGGTTAAATGCGAGAAAGGGTAAGATTGGCTTCTAACCATGGATTTGGCGAGAATAAACTATATCGCTTATGCCTATTGAATAATTAATATTGTTTTTCATATTTAGATCTTACGGTATATGATGCCCACCAAGTGCTCGACGGAATGCTTCAATAAAATGGGTCTTTGTGTAAGTTTTGGGTTGAATTTTGAGCAAACAACGGTATATCTCTAATTATTTTTGTTTGATTTCTAGTGTAATCTTTATAGATTCTATGTCTAAATCGAGAATCCAAACCAAATGATGGAGATCTATCTTGATACCATAATATATGTATATTTTAGATTAATGCCCCATGTAATTGTAGTCTTGAATATTCATTAGCTAAATTATTCTTGAAATGATCAAGCGCCAACATATCAATGATTTAACGTTATTCATGTTTGCTCGTTGTGTATATTTACTTATTTTATGGCGAATGGTGTATGACAACCTATTTGCAAAAGATATGTTGACAAACAAAGGTTAGGATTGCTTGTTATATGTTGATGTTTGCTCTTGAATTTAGTATCATAGGATTGTTTTTGCTTAACTCTTGAATTGATATCTTGCTATGGTATGCCGTTCTTGTTGTTGTGCTCCTCATGTTGGTTTTAGCTACTCAAGTTCATTAAGGACTCGACTTATATGATTCTCGGTATGTCACTTGCAAGTAATATTGGAGCATCAATACGAATTTGGAATCTACGGAAGATAATCTAAGGAAATAGCTAGAGAGAGAAGTAAACTTGTGTAGCGACCCTAAAGACCAAATCGATAGCTTGAAGCATGGCGGGCTGTTAAAGTCGAGATTCACAAAGTTTTCACTGAACATAAATAACAGGATATTGACATCACCAACTTTTAATTTATGTTGCTTGATCTCGATTATCTTTTAGAAATTCGATATTTTATTAACATTCTTGATATTGTTCGTGTATAACATTTTAAGCAACTTTAATGTATAACACTTTTGTCTAATTGATTGTTAAGTTTGTTTTGTTGAATATTGTTTGTGCTCACTCCAAGCGATATTGTTTTGGTCCGTTAGCGAATGATATTGCTTTGGTGGTGTTTTGTTGCGGTATCGGAAAAGCAAAACAAATGCAATTTTATTCAACATAATTTAGTGCGGTTCATTAAGAAACCGTACCTAAAAAGAAAAATTAAATGTTTTATAATATTTGTCATTTGATACGGTTACAAAAAAAACCGTACAAAATAATCATTTTTTGGTACGGTTTTAAAACCGCACCAAAAAATATTTCATTTTTTGGTACGCTCTTATCTGGTACGGTTTTGAAACCGTACCAAAAGGCCTTTAAAACCGCACCTAAAGAGAATTTTTTTTAGTAGTGCCTAAGGCATAAATGAATTGTACAGTAACAATACTGTACAATATATTTATGCATTAGGTCTCCTTTTAGGCCTCTTTAGCTAGGTCCATGTATCAAAGCTGTTTTGTCAATGCTATATGGCTTTTAGATCACTCTGATAAAGCTATTATACTCCTACAATATAAGATTTGAAACAGGCTAATCTTTGAGTTCAACCCTACAACATAGCCTTAGTAACTATATCTTCAATTTATAGTCTTGTTTTTGTGATGATCTTAAATGTGTTGTGCTATATTATTGATATGGGAGTTGTCTTGTTGTATTTGGACAATAGTTACTATTATGTGCTTCTTAGTTCTAATTTCTAAAGTAAAATGTTATTGACTTATTGTCTAATTCTTTCTTTTAGGACATCAAGTCGGCACCCAAAAGTCGAAAGCAACAACTTGCTAGTTATGGCAAACTCTTTTATGACATCGGATCGATTCAACAAAACTCTAACTTCAAAAGATTGAGACATATAACAATACAAAGACGGATAACAAGTGTCCTATTATGGTGTATCAAGTTTTGATACCCAGTATCAAGTGTCATACTAACTAATGTTTAAATAAAACTTTTGTAAATAAGCGTTCTAAAAAGCGTGTTTTATGACTCAAATAAAGGAGTGTTCTATTATGGCTTAGGATAATAAAACCACAACAAGTAAGCGTACTATAAAGGTTAATGTTAAAAGACACGGTTGTCAAGGGTCTGTTAATTTTTTAAAATAAAACTTTTGCAATTAAGCGTTCTATAAAAGCGAATAAGCGTTATAAAAGCGGATGTTTTACGACTCTAAAAGATGTGCCATATTGTGGTGTATCATAAACAAACCATTATGAATAAGCGTTCTATAAAGGTTAACGTTATAAGACGCTATTGTCAAGGTCCTATTCACATTTCTTATAAAAAACGTTTGTGAATAAGTGTTCCATAAAACCGATGTTTTATGACTCAAATATCAAGTGTCTTATGATGGTGTATCAATCTATGGGACCCAGTGTCAATTGTCATGTTAAGTTATGTTTTAATAATACGTTTTGCGAATAAGCGTTTTAAATAATTAATGTTTTATGACTTATATATCAAGTGTCCTATTATGGTGTATTGTAATAAAACCATAATTAATATGCATCCTTTAAGGGTCCTATTAAGTTTTGTTATAATAAAACTTTTGCAAATAATCGTTTTAAAAAAATGATGTTATAAAACCATTGTACATAAGCGTCCTATAAAGGTTAATGTTATAATACCCACGTGTCAAAGGTCCTATTAAATTTTGCTATAATAAAACTTTTTGTGAATAAGCGTTTTAACTAACTGATGTCTTATGACTCAAAACTCAAGTGTCCTATTATGGTTTATTATAATACAACCATAATGAATGAACGTCTTATAAAGGTAATTTATTAGGATCCATATTTTAAGTGTCATATTACGTTATATGATAATAGGACCCCAAATCATCGACCATCCTATTATATACCTTTTTAGGACATCGCCTAAGTAGCAAATATTTAAAAAGGACCCTAAACGCTCATATGTCCTATTAAACAGTTTTTTAGGACTCCATTATCATACCGTCCCACACAAAGGGTCCTAAAAAGCCACTTTTGTTGTAGTGTATTGTGTTTACGTTATAAATCCCAATGATTAATGTGTTTCGAGTCTCGATAAATGTCCTTAGAACTTGGTAAAAGTGGGTAAAGTAGGCATAAGACAATCTCGGTAAACTAGGGTTAAGTTCAAAATTGGTAAACCTAAGTTCCAAATCTCGATAAACAATGTAGGTACTAATCTCGGTATTCTAGGGTTTTCTAAAGTTGGTACTTTAGGTTTTAGATGAATCTCGGTAAATTAGGGTATGAGAGAAACTCAATAGATTAGGGTTTAGGAAAACTCGTTATATTAGGTTTAGGGTGAAACTCGGTAAATTAGGTTTAGAGTAAAACTCGATAAATTAGGTTTAGGGTAAAACTTGGTATATTTGAAGATTGAGAAACTCCTCGGTATTTTTGAATGTGTCGAAACTCGGTATATTCGCTTTTTGCAAAACGCACCAAAAATCACATTAAAACACACTTTTTGACTATTTTGATATGTTTCCTTTTGCACACATCTCTTCTATAACACTTGTACAATTATAAAACCCTTGCTTTTAGATCATAACACGTGAAATATTAAAGATTTGAGTGAAGGTTGACGAAATGTAAAAACACGACAAAAAAACTGAACTTTCACGTTTTTAAACAACCACATTCTAAAACACAACTACAACCTTCACTACACCTGCTATGAAGATTAAATTGCAAGAAGTAGGTGTTTTGACGCTAAAAGTACATGTTTTGAGCTTTAGGTAGCGAACTTGCCAAAAACATGTAAAAAGTTCAAATTTTTAACAAGAAAAACGCACTCCTAAGTCATCATGTAGCTCTTGATACCAATTGTAGGGCTTCTCACATCAATATCATTCACACATAATGGATTTAAAGGCTAGAATTTTAGAGAGAGAGAGAGAGAGAGAGAGAGAGAGAGAGAGAGAGAGAGAGAGAAATTAGAAATAGAAAGTAAACGAGAGAATGTTTATTAGAGAGAGGAAGGGAGGTGATACAAGGGAGAAGCATACAAAATTAGCACGTTTGTGTGTTGTACGCCTAGGAGTGGCGTTTAAGGCTTATGGGCCTTTAATGGGATTTGTGTTGGACTCTTATATGGACTAGGTCCATTTACATGTTTATTTGATATGCTAACTATAGTCCAAGCCCACTAATATTAAGACTAACCCATTATAAATAATACAAGACTCTTAAACATTAATACGATAGTCATTAATGAGAAATGATTGCATTTTTGTAGGCTAACAGGTTCTGTTTCGTTTCCGATTTAGTTCTTTGGTTCTTTTGCTCATGTGTATTTATTTTCATCGAATAAGGAGGTATGAGCTCAAACTGTATTTACTAGTGTACGTGGTGGGTCTTTTTGCTGTAGCCAAAGAGAGAGGAATCGGTGAAATTTATCCACAACTTTTAATGTTCCTCTTCTAATCGTAACCAACATCACGATATATTAATCCAAATGGTTTGATTAATTGACTAGTTTAGGTTCTTTTCTCATTTATGCATCATCAAGTTTCATGTCTTTTGATAAAATTCTTGCATAATTGTATATTGATTCTAATTTTAGACCAGGGTTTTAATATTTATAATTTCTCGTCTACCTATGGTCTACCTATGCACTAACGGGCAGAGAACCCGGCCGTGTGTAGTGTAGTATTCGGTAAATCAGATGTCGTCCCAAGAGCTATGTGTGCGGATTCTAACTTAAGTTTCTATGTCACTAAAAAGGGGGTTTATGATTTGAATTGTATTAAACTAATAAAAATGAAATAAAATAAATATGAGACAATCAGTGGGAGAAAGATGTGCTACCCTAGTTAGTAATATTATCATGCCATAATCTGGTTTTATTATAAGTGCTTTCTAATGCTTTATGTGGGGGTAAGTGTCACTAGACTCCTATTGTTAATTCGCCTAGCCAATGACTCCTATTCTATCGTGTCAAATCGATAGAAATCGTAGGTAATCTATTCTTAGTCATTACGTACCAGTTACCTTCTAGACATATTCTTAGTGCATTAAGCACTAAACCCGGCTTGGTACGCTCAAAGTTCCCCGCATTTCTTAAGTATCGCCGCTAGGTAGGTAATCCAATGGTCAATTCTCACACAAGGAAATGGTAGTCCTATTGTCAGTTTTTACCACCCCTCGTAACTTGTCCTGCTAGCTATCAATGATCAATCAGCACTAACATTCTAATACTACCTAGATTAAACACTACCGAAACACGGGTATCCACGAAAGGCTAAGAAAGCAAACACATAAAGCAATTGTAAAGCAAGAAAACACAAATCATGGCATAATAAATTCATAACTAGACTAACACATGAAGTATTTAGCCAATCATATTAAATAATGCAGCAAACTCAGTGTTATAAATCATAATGAAAAACATTGAATTTAGTACAAATATTTGATACGAAATAACTAAATCTATTTGAATAATGAAGTGAATTCTCTCTTGGAAGATGGTCCGGAGCTGCTGAATTTCGTTCTCTCTAAAACCCTAAACCGTTCCTTGTATCTTGTAGTGAATGAATGATGAAATATGCAAATTTATGGCTTATATTTATAGCTTCGTCTAAGTTACGGCGTAACTTTAAGTAAAGGGTTACGCCGTAATCCTCGTATCTCAGACTATCTTATCATTAAATAATATCTTATGGCATAACCTTGTGAATGGGTTACGACCGTAGAACGCTCGTAGTGAAAATCATCACTTCTACGCCGTAACCATGAAAATGGGTTACGACGTAACTTTCTTTTCCTTCTGAAATCTTCTAAGTCATTGGATATCTATAGCGTAACCAAGTCGATGGAGTTACGCCGTAACCTTGAGCAACGTTGAATTTGATCTTCAAGTGATAATTTATGTTACGGCGTAGGTTGAGAGATGCCTCAACGTTGTATCTCTCTCCTGGTCAACAAAATCTTGTATGACTTCGTTAGTTTTTCTTCCAAATTCGCGTTTCTTCGTTCCAATACTCATTTATACCCTGAAATGGAATAAGAAGAAATAAGAGTATATATCCATGTAAAACTAGACAAATGGTGAGCATTTAAAGGGGAAATTGACACTAAAATATCAGGACTATTTGATGTTATCAAATATCTCTCACTTAAACTCTACTTGCTCTCAAGTAAACCTTATTAGAATCATTTTTAAAAAGATATCTCCCAAGTTAACTTGGAAGATATGAAATTAAAACTTCCTATGCTAGAATCAACAAAGCCAAACACCTCACGAAATGGGGAACAAAACACTCATACTCTCCCTAATCTAAGTGTTCAATTTCGGGGTGATCACTCATAAGCACAGTCATATCATGTATTCTATCATAGGCTTGGTGGTTACACAAAACTCCACCATTAGAGCTAAGGTCAACACAATCTTTAAATGCAATATTGGGTTAACATATAATAAAGGCTAGGGGTGAATTGTCATTACTAACATGCTACGACGAAGGCGAAAAAACCATTGATACATGATTAAATCCATAGCCAAGACACCAATGATTGCTCACTCCCTCACCTAAGCTCGAAGCATGATAAAGGGTAGGATAAGACATGGGATGCACATTAAAAAGTGTAAAAATAAAATAAACAAACAAATAGTCTTGGCCTATAACTTTTATAATTGATGGCCTTGTATATTGGTCTCATCTAGCTTGTTTACTGTAAATATCCATGGCAGACTCTTAGTGGGCCTTTGTTAGGAAATTGTGAGTATGTATGGTTATTTGTCACTAGCAGGATATTGGTGCTCCATAAAGTAGGTTTCCATTTGTGAAGGGTAAGTGAGCTTGGAGGGCAATGTATGTTTTAGGAATAGTGAGAGTGAAAGATGAACATATTTGGTCCTAGCTATACACTACCAAAAGGAGGATTGGATGGTTCTCGGTCGGGATGTGTGTTTCGAGTTTTGATGCCTCTTGGTTCTCGAAAATGGAAATGTAGGTCTCGTATAGCCCTTATTGGAAAGGTTTGGTGGTTATAGATTGCGAGCGATGCATTTCCATATTCCTCATGAGTCATTGTGGATGATGGTTGAATGATCTTGGTTAGGAGTTGGTTAAGAAATGTAGTTATGGATCTATGGTCTTGGTGTACTATGGGTGAATATAATAAATGGTATGTTGCTGTATAAATGAAATGCTTCTGTACAGATGGTTGAATAATCATTTTACTCTGTTTGTGTTGTATTAGATATAAAGTATAGCTTATCAAAGATTTGTTACAGTTATATGCGATATCAAATAAGCTATAGATTTGTTATGTTGTATTCTGGTTGGACATGTTCAATCCGGTTGGCGTTTTAATTGTTTGTAATATGTTTTTGATAATAATATATTTTTTCACCTTTTACATAAAAAAAAATTATAACTGATGAATGTCATTAATTTTTAGAATTAATATTATTTACATAGAAAACGTTTTTATGCATATTTATGTTCTTACTTGAAAAATAACATTTCACGATTTACAAATAACATAAATAATATGATAAACACTACTTATACATCAAAATTTAATTTAAGAAACCGTTTCTCAACATTTATCTTTACTCGGGTGTGTTTGATAACGGCGTAAATGGAAAGCGATTAACGTTTAGCGTTTAACGTTTTGAAAAAGATTGTTTGGAATGATTATCGGTTAACATTTATTAGAAAAACTAAACGCTAAATCTTTCTTTGAATAAACATTTAACATTTAAGATTATCTTATTTTACATAATAAAATTATGGGCAGTTATTTTACCAAACACTTTTATAAATTAAGCATTATTAGAATCATTAACTGCATTAACACACCCACATGATAAAAAAAAATTAGTTTTAAATCTAAGTAACCGACATATAATCAAAACTCTTACACTACTTGATAAATACAAAGATTTACCACATATCTTTTAGTACAACATTCAAAATTCAATGTTCACAAATATCCATCTTTTATACCACCTAAAAAGCATATATTTGTAAAAGAGGTGCTTAGCGTGACCAACAACAAAACCACATACAAAACACAAACACATCAACACTTTAAAACACACACACACAAATACCACAGATTGTAAGTTTCTGTCTTTCATTCATTTTACAACAAAAAAAAAAAAAAAATTACATTTCTATCATTGATTCTTATCAATCTTCAAAACCCTTTTGAGTTTTCTTCAAGATTTACAAACCCAATTCATAAAGTTGATTAATTTGTTGGTAAAGATTGGTGCTTTCAAATCTTGATCATCATTTTGTTGGTTTTAGATCCATCTGATATAATCTTGGGTATGTTTTTTGTAACTTTTTTGTGATTTCTGATATGGGGTTTTGAATTAGATTGATTTAGAGCAGTTTTTGTTGGATTTTGGTCTGTTTTTTATGGTCGTTTTATGGATTAATGTTTGATTGTAATTAGGTGTGATTTATGCAAAAAAAAAAGGTGTGAAATTTGAATAAAGCTGTTTGATTTGTGTGTTTTTTTATGTTGATTTTGATTTTAAAGATAAAAGATTAGTACTTTTTGAGTTGAGATTGAGTTTGGTATGAAATTGTTTTTGTGTAAGATGTTTGTGTTTAAATGGTCATCAAGAAGTTTAGTTGGTTTTGCTAAAAAAAAGAAGTTTAGTTGGTCAATAATGATGAATTTGTTATTTTGATGTAAATTTTTTCGTGTTATTTTCGGTTTTGATGTTGAGAACAAAGTTGTTGTGATGAGTTATTTGATAAATGTGGAGTCTTTTTGTATGGATTGATGTAATTGTGTTAATGGTATTTGGCATTGTGTTTTGCAAGTGATTATCAAGTTTTATTGTGTACTGTGAATTAGTCAGTTTGTAGAGTTTGGGTATAGTGCTAGTGATGCTAATCCTTGTTTTGTGATTATTTAGGGGTCAAATAATCAGTTTGGGAGTAACTGCAACAAAGTGATTCTACTTATATTATTATTTATGTGTTATTCATGTAGATCCTTAACGAATCAGAGTTTTGTCAAAGCTCAAACATTCATATATCTAAATTTACAACCTTAAAGTGCTAAAGCGCGTCCAAACATTAGCTGATTTTCATAACTTTAAAGCGCAAAAGCAAATTCAAACTCTAGAAAAAAACAATGCCAAACACTAGAAGTCATACAAATTTATATGCCAACTCTTCTTTCTTTAAAGGTTACTTGTCTTAAGCTGCGTGTTTACTGATCAGAAAGTTATATGTACAGGATGTATAAACATCGTTTTTGTAATGCAGCTGTAACAAATGAATAAAAGGACAATTTTTATCATTTATACATGACTACAATACTTGTTTTCACATTATATGTAACATATTAGTTGGTATTGAGTTGATTATTGATGAATTTCATTTTACAATTCAGGAATATATAAAGGGTTCCAATGCAAGAGCAAAGGGGTGCTATCGGTTCCTTTTCGGAAACATTCGGTTTTGAGCATGGTTCATCATCGAACGACATTGAACCAAGACAAGACTATATATCTTTAGACTCTCCACCAGACGGGTTATCAGATTATATATCTTTAAACTTAACGAATGAAGAAGATCAGGATTTAAGTATGTGGACTGCAGGTGGAGCAAGTTCAAGTTCTGGTCCGAACCAAATGAACACTTTTGGACCGTCTTCTGACCCGTTTGAATCAGATGACCATCGGATATCTCGTAAACGAAAAGCATCAGAATTAAGCATTGGTCAGTCGTCTTCTGGGGAAAGTTCAAACATGTTCCAGACACCCGATAGTGGTTCGAGCCCGTGGGTCCCAATAGGTGAAAATACAACTTTCGATCCAACTATCCCGAGACTTGGGTTGGGTCTTGGTGGGGTGTTCTCACGTCAACAAGACCCGTTACCGGCTGCTAATAATGATGATGTTAATAACAATAGGCAAATGCCGCAAATTGATACTAGTTCACGATCACCACCGGTTGCAGAAGCAACACCTGATAATTTACCTAATAATCCAAGCCCGCCAGTACGGACCCTGCCTTTGAGAAGGAACATTGAATCAACATCGAGATGGGCTCGGAATTCAGCCTTTAGAGCTACCCGATCTGCAAATCTCGATTCTGTTTCAGATCACCCTATATTTGCACAGTCAAGTAACAACAGTTCAAATGGTGGTGATGGGTCCCAAGCTGGACCAAGTTCAGGGCGCGACGCACTTTATCGTGCCAGAAGACTATCTTATCTTCGACGGTCGCTGTTGTCGGCTGCTGCTGCTGATTTGGAGGCTGATGGAGGGCACAGTAGTAATGTTATACCTAGAATCCCTCCGGCTTTAAGTACTTCGTTGTCATCTTCTTCACAAGATATTGGAATACCGCCTGTAGCTAGTATGCAAGATCAACAACAGCAACCACCTCAATCGAGGTCTTCACTCTTGCTCAGTAGACATCTTGGAGGAAGAGGCAGGCTAACATCTGAGGTTTGCTCTCTTTCTTTCTTTTTTATTTTTTTTTTTTTTTTTTATTTTTTTTTATATATATACATATCTCTAGCAAAGGGTATTTTGGAGTTTGTACAGCTAACTAATAGTTTAAAACTTTAACTCAATGATTGAATTTTATATGATGCAGATACGCAGTGTGTTGGATCTTATGCGAAGGGGTGAACGCGTGCGGTTTGAGGTTAGCTTTCAGCTTTCTAAAAGACTTTAAGTCTGAGTTCTCAGCATTTTGTTAATGGGATTAAGTTTGAACAAATTAAAATATTGTGGCAGGATCTTATGCTCTTGGATCAGTCAGTTTTCTTTGGGATGGCGGATATGCATGATAGGCATAGGGATATGCGGCTTGATATCGATAATATGTCATATGAGGTATATATTATTTCTTTCGCTTTTGTGATAGTTTGTTGTCTGGAAAAAAATGGCTATTCATCATAGATGTGACAGATTTGTCTCAAAATACCTGTTTATCGACTTGGGTTGTGTTTTGTTTTAGCTTAAAAATGGTCAAATGGATCAAAATGAAAATTAAAAAAGGTCAAGCTTAGAGGGTGTTTATGATTGCTAATTCAGCAAGTTTAGTGCTTTCCTGCTTGCATATCTTTATTTGTAAACGATAAGCATCCCGAACAGGCCAAGTTTAATTTTCATAAACGATAGCCCCCAACTCATTTTATTTTGAGAAATTAGATTATTATTGATATGAGATGATTTTGGGAAACTTTGGCATAATTTATAACAACATTGAAATTAGTAGACAAAATGTGTTTCAAGCCAACCCGACAAGTTTGACCTGTACATACCAATTTTGACCTGTTACTAAACACATATTGTGCCATCTCTTACTATTCTTATCATCTACTTGTATTTTCTAGGAGCTATTGGCATTGGAAGAGCGTATTGGGAATGTGAATACTGGTTTGACCGAAGAAAAAATTACCAAGCATCTGATGCTGAAACAGTACGTGGTCGAAACAGGTCGCGTTGTAGAACCTTGCTGCATCTGTCAGGTAATACACTCTTACAGCTTTATGGTTTTCGATTCCAAGTTTGCCTAAACAGATGCATTTGCAGTCGGTATTTATTTATCTATACTACTTTATAATGCATTTAGGCCTTCTAAAATTAGATGGCTTAAAAATTCCGACTTTTTTACTTGCTTATTATGGAAAGAGTTTTTCTAACCAAAAATTAAGATAAGGAACTCCAATCATGAGATGACATGTGTCACTTCTTAACAAACTCCAAGCCTAACTTCTAACAAACTCCAAACCTAACTTCTAACCACTAAAAATTAAGATAAAGAGCTCCAATTATAAAATGACATGTGTCATTTCTCAACTAAAAATTCATCTTTATTTTTAAATTAAAATATCTTTTATCTACTTATTTTTTATAATCTAATTTCACCATATTTTCTAAAATTTTACGCTCTTTAATTCAACATCCATTTTGATATTTTTTATGAGTTTTTAGTTTTATATTTTTAATGGGTTTATTTTATTTTAATTCAAAATTTTACAACTTTAACCTTTATTTCATTTATTTCAATCAATATAATCTTGATTCGTCAAAATCATATACTTTTGGGGTAGTGTTTGACGCGTAAGAGATGGGTATTTCTATATGCGGGATTAATGATGTCACGGAAAGCTACGGAAAGTTACGGTAACCCAAACAAACACTTACAACTAACACATATACATTCGAAGTGCGGTGAAACGAATTCACTAAACGGAGTTAAACACATATAACTATACTTATCGCCATACATGCTGGTACCCGCTAGTTTATTATAAATGTACTTGCAGCATCAACATTCAAAAGTCTTTGTTACCTATAAACGCATAACGAAAAGATGATTGATAATCGTTTTATATATCACCCATTGCCGCGTTTTTTCAAATCTTAACTTTTTTTCTTTTCTTTTTTCAGGAGGAGTACAATGATGGGGACGACCTTGGAGGACTTGAGTGCAAGCATGACTTCCACCGGGATTGCATCAAACAATGGTTGCAACAAAAGAACTCCTGCCCCATTTGTAAGTCGACAGTTGCAGCTAAATAAGATATGGAGATTTAATAATTTGCTGGATCACAAGTAAGGTGTTGTCTTTGGGGAAATTGTTGGCAAATAATTTTATTTGCATGTGTTACCATTTAAGATTAGTTATAATTTATTATTTATGATGAACCAAAGGCACAACTTATGTCAATTTTCCATATATTTATGCATCAAGTTGAAGGTTTGGTTGTTGGCGTAGTCGTTCTCTTTGAAGTTTTGATTATACCTGTTGTTCCTTCTTAGTTAATTATGCAGTAAAATAGTTTTTGGCGGTAGTTTACGGACGGTGTAAAATTGAGCATATGTGAGCATGCGTTTTTACGCTATAAATAAATCAATATAGTCTTAGTTAGGGCTTTAAATGAACCGAACGTTCAGTTCACTGTTCATGAACCGTCCGGTAAAATTTTTGTTTATGATCATTTATTTATTAAATGAACCATATGAACGAGACTTTGCGTTTGTTTAGTTAAATGAACAAACGTGAACACACGTCTCTCATTCATATACATCCGTGAAAGTCCAATTATACCTTTGTTAATATTCACTTGTGTATGTTTATATATTTATCATTAATTATTGTTATTTTTATTATATTCTTTTAGTATAATAGACTTACTTAGACAAACAAAAAAAAAAAAAAAAAAAGAAAAAAAAATGTTATGTATATTTTGAATATTTAATACTTGTTCTTATATGTTCATTTAAGTCCTATTCGTTTACCACCTTAATAAACTAACACAAACGACCTCATTTTTTAACAAACTGACATGAACACAAAAATTTGTTTGTTTGTACGTTTATGTTCGCTTATTTGACCGGTTAAACCTAAATGAATAAACACAAGCAAGATTTCGTTCGTGTTCGTCCTGTTTGTTTACAACCCTAAGTTTAGTAGAGTATACAATTTTGTAACGTTAGTGGTTTTGCGATCGGTCCGTTGGAGTTTGGTCTCTCGCTTGATGGGCTTTTGGGTTTAGATAAAAACAAAGCTGATAAGGACTCTATCTCTAGCAGTATTTGGGTAGAAGTCCAAACTGAGTCAAATGCCAACCTTTTAAACAAATATGGAGATGAAGAATTTAGTCTTGATCTTAACAGTCGACCTTTAAACTTTGAGGGGTCGGTTGTTAGTGGTGAACCGAGAGTTGAAGATGGCGGTGCCCCTCCACCCCAAGACCCGTTGAGAGCTGAAGTAGAGAAAGAAGTGCAGGAAACTTTGGAGATTGGTAAAGTGGTGGGAGTCGACCTATCCTCGAAAGGGGATTTGGTTAGGAAAACTATTGAGGAAGAAGGTATTACTATAGTTTCCCAATGAATTGCCTCTCCATAAATATTAGAGGGATTGGGGGTGTAGGGGATAAAAAAGCGAAATGGATTAAAGGTTTAAAAATGAAGGATCAGGTCTCTTTTTTAATGTTACAAGAAACTCAAAGTTGTAGTTATTCGAGTGAGGTTCTTACGGGTTACTGGGGCAAAACAGATTTGAAGTTTGATAGGGTCGACCCTTCCGGTAGATCAGGGGGTTTGGTTAGTATGTGGGACCCGGGTGTTTTTAAGAAAGTCGAATGTATCAAGTCGGATAATTATTTGGTGATCAAAGGTAATATTAAAGGTATAGATGAAGCAGTGTTTGTGGTCAATATGTACGCGCCTCAGAAAAGAAGGGAGAAGAAATTAGTATGGGATTTTAACGTAGTTCGAGTGGTTGGTGGATTTTTATGGGTGATTTTAACGTGGTAAGGTCAAGTAATGAGAGAAAGGGGTCTAAATTCAAACCGCAATACGCCAGGGATTTTAATGAGTTTATCGATGTGGCTGAGTTGTGCGAGTATGATATGAAGGGTAGCAAATTTACTTACCTTAAGGAAGACGAGAGGGGAAGGAAAATGAGCAAGATTGATAGATGCCTGGTGAATAAGGAGGTGTTCAACGCTTGGCCCGAAGCGTGCTTTAGATCGTTGCCTAGATTGTACTCGGACCATAATCCGATTCTTCTCAATTTGGTGGAGTTAAACTTCTGGCCTAAACCTTTTCGTTTTTTCAATTCTTGGCTGGAGTTACCGGAGTGTGAAAAGGTTGTTATTAAAGCTTTGGATTCGTTTGTGTTCAAGGGGCCTCCCGATGTGAGGCTGTTGAAAAAATTTAAATGGTTACGGAAACATCTTAAAGGAGTGGAGGGATGAGCTATTGGGTAGAGAAGGGGAGGAAGCCGAGTTATGCAAAAAGGAGATTCAAGAGTTAGATGATACTATGGAGTGCTCGGATCTTTCGGAGGAGGAGGAATGGACCAGGATTGAGTGTAAGAGGAAGTTAAATGACATTATGGAGCGGAAGTCTAGAGATTTGAAACAAAGATCTTGTAGCAAATGGGCCATGGAAGGTGACGATAACACCCGTTTTTTCCATGGGCTTGTTAATCACAGGAAAAGTAGCAATTCGATTCATGGGATTCAGATTGGAGATGTGTGGGTTACAAAGCCCAAGACGGTAAAAAACCATGTTTTCAATTTTTTCAGGTCTAAGTTCAGCGAGGAGTACAAGGATAGGCCGAAGGTAGAGTGTAACCTGGTGAATACCATCTCTAATTTGGAGGCCGAGGAGCTGGTAACGGGGTTCTCCACCCAGGAAATTAAGAAAGCGGTTTTGGAGTGTGGGGATGATAGGGCCCCGGGTCCAGATGGCTTTACCTTCAAGTTCCTTAAACGTTTTTGGGATAGGTTTGAATCGGATTTTTCAGAGGTCTTTCAAGCTTTTTATGTGAATGGTAAGTTAAACAAAGGTTGTAATTCGGCTTTTATCACGTTGATCCCTAAAAACAAAGACCCCGGGAACTTGGATGAATATCGGCCAATTACGTTAGTCGGCATAATGAGTAAGGTAGTGTCTAAGGTTTTGGCGAATCGTCTTAAAAAGGTTATTAGTCCGTTAATTTGGAAAATCAGACGACCTTCTTAAGTGATAGGTCGATCTTGGACGGGCCTTTAATCTTGAACGAGATTATTGCGTGGCTGAAGAAAAAGAAGAATAAAACGTTTTTGTTCAAAGTGGACTTTAACAAAGCGTACGACAATGTAAACTGGGGGTTCCTGATTTCGGTCATGACTCAAATGGGGTTCCCGGATCGTTGGTGTAAATGGATTTATGGTATTCTGGAATCGGCTAGGTCGGCGGTGCTTGTTAATGGGTCTCCAACTGACGAGTTCCAATGCTCTAAAGGAATGAGACAGGGTGATCCTATATCTCCATTTTTGTTCTTGATTGTTATGGAGGCGTTGTCTAGTATGTCGAAGAAAGCTAGTAGTATCGGAATGCTCCCTGGTATTTCTCTTCCGAATCAAGGCCCTATAATAACGCATCTTTTTTACGCTGATGATGCTTTGTTTGTTGGGGAATGGTCCTTGTCAAATCTTAAGAAGGTTTCTAGAATTATTAGGTGTTTTCATCTAAGCTCAGGATGTAAGTCCCGTATCCATGGTGTGGGGGTGGAAGCTTATGAGGTCGATAGTGTTGCAAGGGCGGTGTCTTGTCAATCCGACTCGGTTCCTTTTGTCCACCTTGGTATTAGTATCGGAGGAAACATGAATCGTGTGGCGAGCTGGGATTTTTTGGTTGACATCTTTAAGAAGAGGTTGTCCAGGTGGAAGGCGTCTTGCCTGTCTATTGGCGGAAGGGTGACCCTCATAAAGTCCGTGTTGGAAAATCTCCCCATGTATTATCTCTCCCTGTTTAAAGCTCCGAAGAAAGTTTTAGAGGAGTTAGAAAGAATTATGAAACGGTTCCTTCGGGGGACAGAGGACAATAACAAAATTCATTGGGTTTCGTGGGAGAGAGTTGCCTCTCCCGTAAAGGCCGGTGGTCTAGGTTTAAGTAGTCTTTGGGAGAACAATGTGGCGTTGTTGTCTAAGTGGATTTGGAGGTATAGAACTGAACCGGGAAATTTATGGAGAAAGGTGATAAACTCGTTGCATGACTCTAAAGGATGTTGGTCCTCCGTTCCAGTTTGTAGAGCGAGATCTAGTGTTTGGAGTAGTAATGTGAAGACTTGTGAGAAAAGTTTGGTGGATGGTATTAGCCTGCTCCAAATGGTAAAAGGTAGAATTGGTAACGGTAAGTACATCAGCTTCTGGCTCGATCCGTGGTTAAGCAACGAGCCGCTTAAAGATGTCTTGCCTAGTCTTTTCTAGAAGGTAAAAGAGAAGAAGTGTCTTGTCGTTCATAGGTTCGAAGTTAGCTCCAATAGTTTTGGGGGGATTGGTGAATTAGTTGGTGGCTAGAGTGTAAATGATGGGTCTGGAGATTACGCCAACCTGGAGCGAATGATGGAGGGGATTCGGTTAAGTGATAGTGATGATAATTGGATTTGGCTTGGGCGAGACCAAAATGAGTTCAGTGTCAAGGCGGTAAAAGAATTCTTAAGCAGTATAAGAGAGTATAGTTCCAGGTATGTTTTTAAATGGTCGAAGTGGGTGCCTAAAAAGTGCAACATCTTTATGTGGAGAGTGGGTATGGATCGTATTCAAACGGCTATGGCCCTTAGGAGAAGGAATTGCCATATTGCCTCTCCTATGTGTGGTTTGTGTGACGACGAGGAGGAAGAGGTGGAACACCTTTTCTGCCATTGCTTGGTTGCTACTCAGGTTTGGTATCGTTTAAGTCGATGGTGCAAAACCAGTCCGCTGTTTATGTTTTCGGTGAAGGATCTTGTCGATCTTCATAAATCGGTGGGTTTCAACAAAAAGAAGAGGAAATTTTTTAAAGGGCTTATTTTTATTACGTGTTGGTGCCTTTGGATAGCGCGGAATGAAAAACGGTTTTCCAATTGTTCTATATCGGGTGAGAAGATTTTCCAAGATGTTAAGTCTCTCGGTTTCTTGTGGTATAGGAATAGATCTAAAGGAAGTTCGATTAGTTGGAAAGAATGGTGTAATTTTGATCGATTGTAAGGTTTCGTTTGCCGTCCGCTATTTGGCGGGTCGTGCGTTGTGAATAATATTAAACTTTAAAAAAAAAAAAAAAAAAAAACTTAGGGGATAAAAAAGCGTCTGCCAACGAAATTAGTTGTAGATTTTAATCTCAAAAAGCATCAAGTTATGTGATGATGATGCTCAAAAAGCATGTTGGATGATTTTACTATAGTACTCTAAAACTATATATGATTTGTATCCAATATTATATGGAAATTGATTTGTACATTCTCAACATTGATTAACACACTTTAAATTATAGTGTTTTGACTTTTATACCATTACAAAGTGAAATCGTGTAAAAATGATGTGACATATAAATGTTAAAACACTTTAATTTAAAGTGTGTCAATCAATTTAAAAAGTGTGCAAATCACCTCCCATATTATATACATCTTCTATCAAACTACAACAGCAATGTATGTAAATGTAAGATAAAATGTATATTTATATCAGTAAATGCATATAAGTCGAGTTAACTCAATAGCGGCTATTCAATAAAGGTTTATCACTCAATTTGAGGCGGAGCTCTTTGGGGCAGGGGAGGTCCCGCCTTCTTCCCCTCTCTTTCAAAATTTGCGAAATCTTTATTGTATGTTTTAAAAGTAATTTAGTTGAAGTTACAAACAAATTTTTAATTTGGCCTTCATAATAAATTCGGCTTCCAATGTAAATGGTCAAGTTCCGCTACTGATTCGGATAAATTGGTTAAAATGATTTTTATTTTTTCTTTTTTTTTTGACTGGTTCAACTTTGGCATATTTAGACTTAAACCGTGTGTTTAAACACATGCTTAATCCATAAATTATGTAATGAGCGTTATTCATTTTCTCTCTTCAAATTTTCACAAATCATTTTTTAAATCAACAAATCAAATTATTAGGCACACAAATAGACATAGTTGTTAGTACAAAAAGTGTAACGGGTTTGGATGTGGATTGAGATGGCTTATTGGGCCGTGCCAACAATCTATTAGTGGATTGGATCTGTACTAAACCAAGTAATGAGACGATTCCCTGTACAAATGAAAGCAAACCTTTAGCCTTACTGTGGGGACGAACCCCAAGATCACGCTCCGGCGTGAGGGTAAGTAATCATGTTTGTCAGAGAATATTGAAGTACAGTATGTGTATTAGTATGTGTGCGAAAGTCATACCTTGTAAGAGTACTAGAGAGCTCTTTTTATAGGCGAGTCAAATACTGAGGTTTTCTAGTATTTCGTTTATAATTGTTAGTGGCCGGAGTGGGACCCTTGTCGGGCAAGGTTTCGCAGTAATCGAGGTTGCGGACACAGATCACCTTCCGCGGCGATGAGCTTGATCCGCTGGGTGTTTTGCGTGCGTCTTTGTGCCCGGATCGTAGCCAATATGTCATTGGGCTTATTGGCGTTCCAACATTTGTGGTTGTTTTACCTTGTTGGGCTTGGGCCCAAAGTATGTATAACGCGAGCCAGACCCAATAGGCCTGCTGTACATGCTATACGCCATCAATAGTTATTAAACACAACAATCATTTTTCTTTGTTGTAACCTATATCCACCTAATTCATATGCCTATTTATCTTCTTACACACACAAATATATAATATGTTTTTTTTTTACTTATTATCTTTCTACATTCAAATCGTCAATTTGGCTACTTGTCAGAATCGCTTGGGTAGAAAAATTAGTAGGAAAGAATAGGTTGATATATCATTTTTTTATTTTTTAGTATTATTTTTTGAACGACGATTAAGAATAAATAAATAAATAAATAAAATAAAAATAAAAATACTAGCAAGTAGCTAACAAATTACAAAGCGATTTTAACCAATCGCTCCAACTACTACGCTTTTACGTGTATACTTAAGTCAAAAATGAAAAAGACAAATGTTATAAAAATGTCACACTTCCCAAACATTAAGAGTAAAATGTGATATTATTTCGATAAGATCATAACACCCAACACGTAGCAAAGAAAAATGAAATCGCCGATCTTTAGACTCATTTAACGTGTACAAACACAATCCAATTATATAATCTCCATTTACATTTTGTGCTCAACCTTAAAATTTAAGTTCCATAAAATGTTTCCCCTGTGAAACATCAAACTATGGTGCTCCTTTTAGTTCAACGGGCTTTCAGTGTCAACGGTTGTCACTATAAAATTGTTATAGTTTTATCGGTAACTACTTGAACAAACAAAAAACTGATAGAATGAAACTATTTAAATGGCTAGCGTAGATAAATTGGGTAGAGAAGTATTATGCGTATCAAACAAGTGATTTTTGTTAGAAAAACATTCACACATTTATACGAGTATCATTTAATAAAATTTTACAAATGTCTTAACCGAGACTTAAAAGCACAATATTTGGCTTAGTATGTCTCTTGTACCAATGTTGACTTCATTTTAAAAAGTAAGAGTTGTTTTGGCCAAATTAAGGTGGGCTAAGAGCTCTAGGGTGTTTACTTCTAAGAATGTTACGAGTATTATTTGTGTTTATATTTTTCTTTTTATAATTTATTCAGATTTTTTAATTAGAAAAACAAATCATATTACAAACATATATTTACCAACTACTACCTAATAGAAAAAAGTTTAACATAAAGCACAACTTTTCTAAAGATAAAAAACCAATATCAAGCATTTTCTTTTTTTATATTAAATTAGAAAACCCACTTAAACATCTCTTTCAAACAACTAAATATTTTACAACTCGTTAACCGTTGCGCGAAATTATATTATACCATCATGATGAGAATTAATAATCTTTTCATAGATGGACACTTATATATACTTTCGACGAGCTTATCTATAGAGTTTTTATAATGTAAATGTAAATTTATGACGTAAATTTAAAATTTTCACCTATAAGTGTTTAATTTGGGTTTAGTGTTTTTAGGCTTTTTAGGGGTTTGGATTTAGGATTTTTTTGGATATGTGTTACTGTTTAGGGTTTTAAGGTTTATGGGTTAGCGTTTAGGGGTTAAGGTCTTTTATAAGGTTTAAGGAGTAGGCTGTTTTTGGGGTTTAAGGTTTTTAGGGGTTATGTTTTTTCGGGGTTTAGGGGTTAGCGTTTTTTAGTGTTTATGGGCTAGGGTTTTAGGCCTTAGGTTATACACAATGGTGACTTAGGGCAACCTGAATTTTGCCTGGCACATCAGCTTTCTCTCTTTAGCGACCTTTAGACAACCAAGTTGCCACAGTGGCGATCGAGTTATTTTTTATTTTTATTTTTATTTTTTAAATTAACATTTGTTAAACAACAAATTTAAACTTTGTTAATAATAAAACTTAAACATTACACTACTTGGAATAATAATAAAAACATTACAAAAACAGCTAAAAACATAAACTAATAATATAAGTTATACATTATATTGATTGCTGTCTTCATATCCATAAGTTCGCGTTGTTGTCACGGGGAATTTGGATCTATTTCTGATTTATAAAAAATTATGTCTTGGTACCGTTTCGTTTTTCCATCAATTCAATTTTCCGACGTTGTAGCGCAATTTTCTGCATTTTTAACTCCTCTTGTCGCCGACTTCTATCTCCATCTCTTGTTTCCTCAACCTTATGTAGTCCTCTGTGATCTTCTTCATTTTTCCCCATTTTGTCGACTTGAAGTTGAAGTACTTCTCGGCTAACGAACTAACAAATGATGGAGTTGGCTCACGAGAGGAGGCGGATGATTTCTTCTTGGATGCGTCGCGACAAATTGGTCGTGATTCTCGAGTCTCTTCCTCCACAGAATCATCCACGTTGTGCAAATTCAAACCACCTTTTGTTGACCCCGAGGTGGTTTCCGAAGTCTTTGATTTCTTTCGACCCCTTATGTTATTTGTAGAAAGAAGACATCTCAATATCCTTCTAAGCAACATGATTCTTTATAACTTTTCAACACTCCTCCAGTGTAAACTCATGATTGTGAATCAATTGGTATTCTCTAAGAGCTTTTTGGTACTAATCGTGGTCATTTGCACCACTTTTGTGATTCTACTCGATATTCTCCATAATTGCACAAAATGCACCGACCCTACAACGAAAACTATTCTTCCAGTTGGTTACGATTGAGTCGTACGTTCTGTCTGAACCAGTTTCATTTGTAAAGTACGCTATCACCTCCTCCCAAAACCCCGACCTGTTGATAGCGTTTTCTATCTCAGAATTTTCCGACACATGAGTCCAAGTTTTACACAGCGCGACCTTTTCCGCCTTTGTCTATGGTTTGGGCTTTGGCTCTTGGGTTGCGACATTCTTGCCCTTGGTTTGGGCCTTCGCCTTTGTAGCACGTCTCGAAGGCTTCTTTGGTTTGACGGGTGACGTCTCTTCGACATCGTCATCATCTTCAACCGGAATGGAACCTTGAAACAAACCGTGGTGCGAACCATGACCTGAACCTTGACCCATAGAAACATCTTCACTCGGATAATGTTGACTCACGTAATGTTGAGTCGGATAGTTTTGACTCGGGTATTGTTGAGTCGGATAGTCTTGCATAAACTCCTCCAAATCCATATCAAGATTAGCACCCCCTCAAGCGGGGAAAACGCTTGATTCGGTTGGGAAGACGTCGAGAAATCCATGGTAGGATGATACGACGACCCACTTGGTGATTGGTGAAAATCGAGATTAGGACGATACGGTGGGTTGAATGGACGATTAAGGTAAAACACGTTTTGATTTTGTGGTGGTTGTGGTAGTTGTGTTTGATATTCAAAACCGGGTGACCGAAAGCGAATACGTTGATTTGGTAGTGGTGTTACACCGGTTTATTGAAAATTTGGATCCAGCGAAAAATTCAAATTCGGGACATTTTTTGGTAGTCAGGATCGTGGGGTTTTTGATTTGGGAGTTTTTTTTTGCTTGACAGGATGAATATTGATGAGAAGTTATTCAAATTGTGTCTGAAATTGTTTGTTTGAGATTGGTGTGGTAAAATTATTATTTTTAATTCCAAACCGTTGATTTATTTGTTGTGTTGTGTATTTTGAATCGGTTGAGTAAACGACCAAGTCGCCCAATGTTTTGCTACCCGACCGACGACGACCGACAGACCACAATGGCACGACCGACGCCGACTAATCGGTAGACCGGCGAGGACCTATCCCATTGTGCATTGCCTAAACGGTTTAAGGGTTTAGGCTTAGGCTTTTTAGAGTTTAGTGGGTAGGGTTTAGGTTAAACGGTACACAATTAAATTTTTTTTGAACGGCGATTTTATTAGAAACAATAGCAAGGAGCTAGAAAGAAAATTACAAACTGATAAAACTAGGATTTTTCATCCAAGTTACCTAGTTGAATTTAACTTTACAATGGCTAGAACACCAAGTAAAATGATAATTGAACTATATCATGAAATAACACCTCTCTCCTAGGATGACTATAGCGAAATAACAACTGATTTATGAATCTCCGCAAAAGTCACCACATCACATAGCAAACACCTTCAAAAACAACCTTCAAATTCTTTGACATTCGAATGTTATTGAACCACAAAAGCCACTCACTATAAGAGCTAATCTTTGGATCATCTAGCTCCCACCAACGTAGCACCTTACTCCTCACTTGACGAGCCAAAGAACACGAGAACAGAAGACGAGACGTGGACTTTACTACTACATTACATAAAGGGCAAACAATAGAGGCAATTTTCAAACGCCTACAAGACTTATTCAACCGAGTAGGAAGTTTTTTCATACATATACAGACTCTCCAAGCAAACACATTTACCTTAATAAAAATAACTTTCACCCATCTCGTAGCACTTCATCCACATATAACAAAGGGTCGTTCACAAGATTACGTACCGATTTCATCGAGAATTATCCCGTAGCCTCCAACGACCAGGACCATCGATCATGCATTTGAGTTATAATTAAATCTGCCAGACGAGACTGTAAATCACGTTGCTGCTCTTCTTCAACCCCACCCCTTGGAGTATGACAATAAGAATAACCGATCGAAACATGTCGCAATTTATCAACAATTGCAATTTACTTACAAGTATCCAAGGCATATAGACTCGGGAATTGGCACTTCAACGCCTTCTCCCCCATCCAAACTTCATCCCAAAAAAGAGTATCTTCCCCGTTCGCCACCTCTTTTCTAACATGAACCATAAGATCAATTCATTTACTTTTAAGAGAAGCTATCGCCCGAATAATATCTAACCAAGGGGAATATCTAGACGCAGACCTGGAACAATCAAGAGCACCACAGACACCATGAATTTCTGTAATGAACCTGGAACATAAAGACAAACCTTGAGAGATAAAACACCACACCCATTTGAACATCAACGCTCGATTTAAAGCAAAGAAGCTAGATAATCCAAGACCACCCTTTTCTTCGAAGCTAAAACTTTATTCCAACAAACCCACGCCATTTTCAATACCCAAAAAAAAGAAAGAAAAAATACGAAAAAAAAAGTTTGTCGAAAGTTTATAGAAGTGTTTATTCATAGAATAATGATTTAATTCTTGTCGCGATGGTATAATTAATTTTGCATAACAATTAGCGGTTAGTGAAATATTTAAATTCTTTTAAAAATGGTGAAAATGAGTTTTTTTTGTTTAATGAAAATAATGAGTGGAGCAATCTCTTGATCTATAGAGAAATTTTTGATCTATGTTAATCTCACCTCCCGCCTCATATGTGAATTGGATTTAAACGTAACCGGGCTTTCACGACATGTAACACACGTTCAAACCAACTGACTTAGCTGAATTGGCCATCTGAGTTTCTTCTAGAGCTTGGGGAGGAGTTTTACCAGGTTCGAGTTTCGCAAGTGACAAACAAAATCCAGATTTTTCTCTTAGTGCAAAGCCGTGAGTTCTAGGGCTCTCCTAGTGGTTCGGGTCCCGAGGCCTCCTCGTTTGAATAGTTTAACTCGAGAGTCGGATTTCAAGTGTCGTGCCGTTAAAAAAAATGTAACACAGTACGTTCATGAACGAGAAAAATCTTTGTGTCAAGTAGTCACGTCGTTAAAAGACACAATATGGTTTATGTTTGCTTATCTATACTACATATAATAGAAAAACGATCAAACATTGAAAAGTGAAAAGTTGAAAGTCAAAAGTGAAAATTAGAGAGGACCTGTTGAAACCGATACAAACTTGTGAATCAGGTCTCATCGAGATCTATTTTTCCGGTTAATTGTCACTGGGTACCCGCCGCCGCAACGCGTGGGTACCCTGCTATACTATATATAAAGGAAAAAACAAAAAGTAAGAAGTGAAAATTTGAAACTATTAATGCATATCGACAACCAGGTTGACCCGGGACGCTTCAAACCCGGTGAGTTGACCCTGTAATTTGAACTGCTTGACCCAACCCGTCGGGTTGACTCGGTTTAAATTGACCCGTTGACCGGAACGGTTCAACCGGTTGAACCACCCGGTCGAACCGGTTTCAAAACATTATGTTTAATCCTCAAATCTTCAAACTTTTACTATTATTTTCGCTTAGAACCAATAAACTTTTTAACACAAAACGATCCGTCGCTATATAAATATATAATATATATTAGCAGGTACCATGCCGTAGCGTTACTGTGTTGGTACTCAACTAAATTTTTGGCGAATCATGTATTTTAGTTTATTATATTCTTTTGACAATAAATTTTCAGATATTAAGAATTTCATGTCGCATATTTCAACTCTTTAACTAATGACAATCTTTTTCATCATACAATTGTGATAATAAATATTTTAGTGAGCAATGTTTATTTGTCGTTCAAAATATCTATTTGATTCATATAAAACCAAGTTTTATGGATACGGGTGTTAAATAAATCTGTGAAACCGACAAACCAATCCGACCCGCTCAATCCGAAACCACAAAAAATGATAACTAAGAAAAATCGAATCAGAGAAAACCAGAAATCGGATAATCCATCTTATCGCGGTTCGATTTTAGTTTTTATTCTAAGTATCAGCGGTTACCCGAATCGAAACGTGTTTTATAGGCACATTTTCGTTAACGTATAAAATTTAACCATGTGAAAATAGTTAACCTCGTGAAATTATAAAGGCCAAAACCAACCTTAGTGCAGTTAGCAAAATTTAGTTCAAACAACAGTTGCAAGCCCAAAAATTTATTTATCCAAAAATACAATACTGATAAGCCCAAATCATATGGGTAAAGTCGGAACAAATTTGAAAGTTCGTTGGTGTAGTAATGTAACAAAAAAGTAAATGGATCTAAACGGACAATCTCAAAAAATACATGGCTATTTTATAGTTTTTACCCTAATTTTTATAGCAACCATGTTTCATTTGACCCGTTTTGACCCAACCTGTCGGGTTGACTCGGTTTAAATCGACCCGTGTTTCTACGGGAACGGTTCAACCGTTTGAACCACCCGGGTCGAACCGGGTTTCAAAACATTATGTTTAATCCTCAAATCTTTAAACTTTACTATTATTTTCGCTTAGAACCAATAATTTTTTTTTTAACACAAACGATCCGTCATGAATATAAATATATTATATTATATTAGTAGGTACCGCGGCGCGGGCTGGCACTCGAACTAAATTTTTTGGCGAATCATGTATTTTAGTTTATTATGTTCTTTTTGACAATAAATTTTCGGATATCAAGAATTTCGTACGTCCGATATTCCAACTCTTTAACTAATGACAATCTTTTTCATTATACAATTGTGATAATAAATATTTTAGTGAGCAATGTTTTTTCGTCGTTCAAAATATCTATTTGATTCATATAAAACTAAGTTTTATGGATACGGGTGTTAAATAAATCTGTGAAACCGACAAACCAATCCGACCCGCTCAATCCGAAACCACAAAAAATGATAACTAAGAAAAATTGAATCAGAGAAAACTAGAAATCGGATGATCCATCTTATCGCGGTTCGATTTTAGTTTTTATTCTAAGTATCAGCGGTTACCCGAATCGAAACGTGTTTTATAGGCACATTTTCGTTAACGTATAAAATTTAACCATGTGAAATAGTTAACCTCGTGAAATTATAAAGGCCAAAACCAACCTTAGTGCAGTTAGCAAAATTTAGTTCAAACAACAGTTGCAAGCCCAAAAATTTATTTATCCAAAAATACAATACTGATAAGCCCAAATCATATGGGTAAAGTCGGAACAAATTTGAAAGTTCGTTGGTGTAGTAACGTAACAAAAAAGTAAATGGATCTAAACGGACAATCTCAAAAAATACATGGCTATTTTATAGTTTTACCCTAATTTTTATAGCAACCATGTTTCATTTGACCTGCTTTGACCCAACCCGTCGGGTCGACTTGTTTAAATCGAACCGCTTTTTCTACGGAACGGTTCACTGGTTGAACCACCCGGTCGAACCGGGTTTCAAAACATTATGTTTAATCCTCAAATCTTCAAACTTTTACTATTATTTTCGTTTAGAACCCATAAACTTTTTTTTAACACAAAACGATCCGTCGCTATATATCTATACATTATATATAAGAGGGATGCCACATAAACGCCACTTGGATCCCATAACGCCAAGTCATATTTCCATGTATCATCATTGATTGAATACATGTGGCATTTTATATTTAAATTTAATTTAATTTTAGTGTTTTTATAATTTTAAATTTATAAAATTCGTATATGTTATAGTGATTTTATAATTTTAAATGTATAAAATTCGTTTTTTTTAGTAAGCAATTCGGAATAATTAATTTTACTAAAAAATTCAGATTTATTTTAATTAAAATTTTGCCACTTGCAAGGATTGAACTTAAGGTGTTTGTAATATTAACAAACATATTAACCACTAGACCAATATATTTTTTGATTACATCTTGCAAAACCAAATCTATAAACCTATGCAACTAATTATTAACCATTTTAATTAGTTAAAAAGAGTGTATTTATCTCCAAAAATTATATAACATATATCTATTCCATAATTATAGTTTTAGAATTATAAACTTTTATCTAATCCATCTCATCATCTATATTCACGTTTACAATCACAAACAAGCACCAAACCTCTTATTTTTACGTATTCTGCGAAAAAAAAACAAAAAAACAAATTTGTTTCTTTTGATTTGATGTTAAATTTATTGTTATTCGATATATGTATATGTTCTTAAAAAACACATGCAGCAGTTGGACTTAAGATTTGATCCACTATAAATATCAAATGCAGTTTTTTTTGCTCATCTTCTATATATGCAGGGATTAATGAAAATACCAGGTTAGTTTCTCTGTGATTTTTTTTTTATAATGAATCATTATTTATTAAATTGACATTTTATTTTGTGTTATTTTTTTAATGATATGATATAATTTGCTCAATCTTCTATACATACAGGTATAAATCAAATTACGAGGTTAGTTTCTTAGTAATGAGATGATAGATTAAATTATTAACAATTATGATGTCTATAGATTAATTATTAACAATTAAAATTGTTATATATTTCTTTTAGTGCATGTTGTATATTCTTTTGTAAGCATATGTCTTGAATCTTTCTATGAACTTGACGTTAGTTTAGTTGCTCCTTAGAGTTTGTTATGAAGCATCACCATTTAGCTGAAACTACATGTTATCTCACCTTTAACAATATTGCATCATAATAACATCCACCTTTGTCACAGGTCTGTTTGGTGTCTGCTACCATTCATGACTGATCCTAATGAAATATTGGAGATGACAAGCAAGTTCAAGACTGATCCTGTTCGAATCCTTGTAAAACGTGATGAATTGACTCTTGAGGTAAGGCATATTCCACTTAAAAAAATCCTAGCTTCTAAGATTTCTGTTTGTTTAATATTTCTCTATTACTATCGCAGGGAATAAAACAATTCTTTGTGTCAGTTGAAAGGGAAATTGGAAGTTTGACACCCTTTGTGATTTATATGACACCCTTACAATCACCCAGGCTGTGATTTTCTGTAACACCAAGCAAAAGGTAATACTTGATTGGTTTTCTTTTATTCCTCTGTATCATGTGGAAAATAGTTAAATTTCTGTTCAGCGGGATGTTAGGAATTCATCTTTGTAGTTTACCTGTTATGAGGATATTTTGAGGAACGTGTATATTAGCATCTGTTCAGACTACTTATAGTATGGGGTATTTGGAACATTTCATGTTTAAATTTTAGAAGTTAAATCACAAATATTTATATAACGAACATAATCTTTAAATGATAACTGGTAGTCGGAAAATGTTGTAGGTATTGCACACGCATGAAGTTTGGCTGTAATTAGTTAAGAGTAACAATTACATTAGTGAATTTGGACTTGTGTTTGACAATATCGTGTTTTATATCGGTGTAGGTGGATTGGTTAACTGAGAAGATGCGTGAGAACAACTTTACTGTATCAGCCATGCACGGAGACATGCCTCAGAAGGAAAGAGATGCTATAATGGAAGAATTCAGATCTGGTGTTACCCGTGTTCTGATTACCACTGATGTTTGGGCAAGAGGATTGGATGTTCACACAAACCATTCCGGTATCTTTCCTGCCAGTCGATTTTCTCCAAGATCGAGAAGTCGCAACGAAGTGCAGTTGTTTAGTGACAACGGAAGCTCTCCAGTCAAACTATTGCTTCGCATACTCATCATACTAACATATACCAGAGCTTCAATTGAGTCTGGAATTGGCCCGTGAATTCATTAAATTCAAGGTTCAGAATAGTCATTCTATCAAAGTTTTTCCAGCAATCTGGAAGCTTTCCCGAAAGCTTGTTCTGGGAAAGATAAAGATGACTTAAGATAGTCAGGTTACATAAGGAAGAAATCGACCCCAAGAACATGTTATCATTGAGCATTAGAGTAACAGTGTCAAGAGGAAACAATGGTATGTGACCCGTGAAGTTATTTGAGCTCATATCTATGGTACGTAAGTTTCCAGACATCAAACCCGGAACCGTCCCATGAATCTGATTTGAGGAAAGATTTAAGTAACGAATACCCTGATTTAGCGATTCCCAAAACCAAGAGGGAATGGAATCAATGATTCCGGTATTCGATACATCAAGCACAGAAAAATTCTTTTGAGTTCTCAACCATCCCGGAAATGAATCCCCAAGTTTGCATGATGACAACGAGATAACATCGAGTTGAAATGATGGAGACCATTGGGCACTAATATTTATAGCTAGAGAGTTATACGACAGATCAAGGTATACTAAACTAGAAAGATTGGTGATGTGTGTTTCAGAGATTCTACCTTGAAAGAAGTTAGAAGAGGCACCCAAAGACTTGAGATTTGACATTGGTGCCAACTTTTCCGCTAGAGTTCCATTTAGGAGATTTCTCTCAAAATACAACTCCCGTAATGAGCTAAAAGCAGAAAGATCCGGAAGTAATCCGTTTAGACGATTGTCTGCTAAATCAAGAATCAAAAGGTTCAATTTTTGCTCGAATTCTTCTGGGAAAGATCCATTCAGCTGATTTAGTCCAAGGTACAGTTCCTTCAGAGCTGTAAACTTTGTAAAATCAGGTAAAGAGCCACTTAAATGATTCCCGTATAAATCCATCACGCAAAGATCTCTTGGGAAGGTATTCAAACAAACTCGGAAGATCTTGATTCAGATTGTTCCCAGGTAGATGAAGTTCACGTAAGCTGACCAAGTTACCAAAAGATCTCGGGATACCACCTTTGAGGCCATTGTTGGTCAAATCTAAGGTTTGGAGGTTTCTCATTGTGCCAAGAGCTTCAGAAATTGTACCAACTAACTGGTTGTCAGATAGGTTGATATCAGTAAGGCTGCCATTAAATTGAAATAACCAAGGGTATATTGCATATGATGGAAGATAATTAGAAGGAGATCAAGAACAGCATAAGAATTGGATGAATTTTTCACAGGGCTTAAAAACGATTTAGCAGTATGATTAGGAAGCAAACAGTTTACTAGGTGCAACTCTACAATGGAAGGCAGTCTGACAGCATTATTTAGTAAGCTAATAGATTCACTAAGGTCTATATAGCTAAGGTTTAGGTACTTGAGTGAGGAAAGACGAAAGAGCCACTCTGTGTTCTTGATAACGACTGATGAAGATGCGAGATCAAGAGTTTGTAAGTTTGAAAGATTACCTATTTGATAGGGAACTTTGGGTGAAGTAAACTCAATATTAGCAAGCTTGAGGTGCTGCAGATTTTTTAAGGAACCAATGAAGTCCGGGATACGGGTGAAACTGTTCCCACTGAGGTCTAGATATACTAATGAGCTCAATGAAAGAAATGAAGAGTCGATATCACCACTAAGACCAAGTATTTGTTCAAGTTCTTCAGACCAAATTCCAGGTATATTAAGAGTAATGACTTGGCCTGTGTCGTTGCTGCAGCCAACACCTCTCCATTGGCCTGTGTACTTCATTGTGATAGCTTGTTGTTATGTTCTCAGCAAAAGCACTTTCACAGTCAAACTGATCTTGGCATAGAGCTATTACCAATATTAGCCAACACTTTTGAGTTACAAGGGTCGGATTAATTTTTAGAATGCTTTTAGGGCTTGAGTGGCTTATAACATGGTTTTAAAACATGAGTGGCCTTAATGAAAAAGTTGAATTGTCTGATGGCTACAGTGTATGAGTATTCGGAAGTAGGCATGTAATGTGAGCTTCTATTGAGTACCTCTGCCTCTTCCTCCTCTCCTTCACAGGTTTCTTGGAAACTAAATCTTCACTTACAAAATGAAAGATCTAACAGCAGGTTTTTTTGTTAATTAGATTAAGAAATTTATGACATTGGGCTTTATAATCTTCCCCTAATCAGACATAATGTGTTGCCCTGCATAGTAAGTTAGAGCCTACACACTCTAATCTAAATCCAAAACTAAGTTAACTAAGCTACAAAAAAGTCTAACTTAGCACTCCAGGGAGTCAAATGCTACAGCTCATGCCAGCCTCATATGCTCTATCAGAATACGGGTACAATTGGGGACTGATGGAAACAGTGAACTATAAGGCAGTAACGTTCACATATATATAGTTAACACCCATCAAGCACATTGTTGAGGAACTGAAACACGCTATGAAGGCTCTTTGAAAGCGGCATTTGGCCGAGGAGGGAGCTCATGGCCCTGCTTTTGAAGATCTTTCTAAACCTATTCTTACTCAGGTTATACTATCAATCTATTAGAAATCATATTAAGAATGCCGCGGCAACAGTAATCGTTTGTATATAATATCAAATGTTTGCAGCGTGCCCGTATGTATATGTTCTGTTTGTCACTCATTTAGTGTACAATTATGGGCACCAATGTAAATTAGTCGAGAAGATATGACAATGCTTTGTTGATGACTCACAAAAGGCGTAGGCTATTCTCACAAACGTTTGATGTTGCCAATTTTCAGGTCTTTGATTGGAGAGATATGTTCCTAAGCCAGTGGCCAAGGAGCTGGCTCAGCAGGGAACCTCTCTCCAATCTTCACCTGAGAAAAGTACAATAGAAGATATGGCAGATAGAGAAGACTTTGGTCCTCAACAAGCAATTCCAGTATCTTCAAGTGTGGAGTCCAAAAGTGTTGATAATAAGCAAATGAAGCAGGTGAAAACCCCAAGGTCCATGGAGGTAACGTGAACCAACCGAAATGCATCAAGACCAGGGTTTTCAATAGAGTTCACTTTTGACCTTGAATCCGACGAAAATGCATCACAAATCTAATACCCAACATGAAGTCACAAACCCTTTTGTGACTGAAACCAATGTAACCCATGAATGGGACCCTTCTGATGCAAGGCATAAATGGTGGTAAAGGATATAGTATATTCATTCTCTTCGCCTGTTAAAAGTGCTGATAGTCAAAAAAGGGTAATCATCAGTGCTTCAGATTATGGTTAGTCTAATAACGTTCTCTTGCAATCAATAGCTATGTGATATAGTATATATTGTTAACTCATTTATTTTCTATTGTTAAGGATTGCCGAGTGCCATAGGCGTAGCTACCTGAAGTTGATGGCCATATGTTTTGAGATCCAATGCATGGGATTCCAACAGGTTTGTTTAAATAACAAATACTATCATCTTTGTGGTTTATCAGTTGTGCAGACTTTTATGCTTTTTTTTGTAATGGTCACAGTCTATACACCGGGTTCCAATGTGCTGGACCTTAGTGCATGCGTAGTTTGGGTTTAGAGTCAGATGTTAAGTATTGGTTGTGATGAAAACTTACTCTATCAGTACATGAACGTCACCCTATCCCTTTAGCTGGAACCAAATTATCTTGACAAAAGGAATAGCTTTCACATCATTTATCAAGCCTCTTATTATACAAACACGATTTAGAGTAGCATATACTGTGTATAGAGTTCCTAAAAGCACCAAAATATGGTGCGCCTTAATTGTGCTTCAAATTTTGGATTCTGTTTATAAACTTTATATCTCTGTTATATTTATCCAACTCATTATTGCACTTTTCTGTATAGAGAGAATGCATAGAAACGGTATATAATCTATTTTCGGTTATTTTCTAAAGATGGCATCGGGTATACAAATGTCTGAGAAATGTGTGGAGGCGTGAAATTAATTTTTGGTGTGCAACATTGCTCACTTTATATTGGTGTACTTTCTTTAATCTAGATCATTGAAAAGCCGATGGACTTCAGTACAATTGATAAAAAAGGGAAGACAAAAGATGACACAGGGTATACAAATGTCCGAGAAATGTGTGCAGACGTGAGATTAAATTTTAAAAATGCTATGAAGTATAATGATGAGAGAAATGATGTTCATGTGATGGCCAAGACTTTACTTGACAAATTTGAGAAGTGGCTGCATCTTTTGCCAAAAGTTGATGAAGAGGTAACCTTTATGATTGCGGGATTTTTATTATTTTTGCGTCTGATATCTATTAAACCAAGCAAAAAGATTAAAATTTGTAAGTGTATGAGGGTTGTTTGGTAACTTTTCAGTAATATGTATTTTATAGGATGAAAGACAGAAAAGGGAGGAAGCAGAGGCACATTTAGATGTGCAACTTGCTCAGGAGGTTACTCATGCGAAAATGGCTAGAGATTTGAATGCCGAAGTAGGTTAAAATCTTACAGCTATTTGCTAAATGGATTTTTCGTAAATTTATATATTTAATTTTTAGTCATTTATGATAATGATTTTGTTTCTTCTTCAGCTTGATGTAGCTGACAAGCATCTCAAAACTCTGAGAGACAGTGTTCTCCAAAATTGCAGGTTTGTTCTAGCATCACTCTTTTTTCAACCGCTGTCTCATGCTATCTTTATATAACTTTTAATAAATCTACCAACCTGCTAAATACTCATTTTACAAGAGTTTCATTCCCTTCACCACTTTAAAGCCATATGATATTCTTTCTAACCCATCAAAGAGGAAAATGAAAAAGCCGAAATAAAGCCAGTAAAATACTTGCTGAAGATGGAAAGAACGGCGGTGGGTGGGTTTAGTAATGGGTTAAGACAGGCTCTGCCTGAACGCGGGTCATTCTTTAATACAAATAAAGCTTTATCTTAAAATCCTTTGTTAAATGTATAACTGCCCATTTTAGGAAAATGTCGACCAAAGAGAAGAAATCACTGATGACGGTTCTGACCCAGTTATCTCCTGAAGATCTCAACAAAGCACTACTAATACTGTGATCTTATATTACTGGTGCTGGTATCATTATGCAATTTTAGAGATGTTGTGAATATGCTTTGTTGATTCTGGAATACTAGGCTGATGCACCTGAGATCGAACAATCAGCTGACCTCTATGAAGACCTTATCAAATGTTGCGTGGGAGATGCAATGAGCGAGGTGTATTATCATTGTTGTTATTGCTGTTATTCTTTTTCTTATAGCCTTATAGGTAATTAACATCTAATCACATCAGGTACGGGCAACTGCTAGAGCATGCTACAGAATGTGAACTTGAGGCGATGTCAATTTGGAAGCTAAAAGAAAGGATGCAGAAAGACCAACGTCTAACTGATATAGCGAATTATAGATATGTTTTTACCCTCGATTGCTATATAATAATGTCCTCGTCAATTTTGCACTAGAATGTATTTTAAAGCTATGTTAATTGTAAATTTAGTCAGGAAATATATAAACATGTTTCTTTTGTATGTACATTAATATGGCACATTACAATTAGTATGCCACATTACAACTGGCCTACAATATGTTTTGTGCTTTGATGCTTTAGGTTATTAACTACTTATGCAGTGGAGGAGATATGAAAGAGGCTATAATAAAATATCTTAAACGGGACTTACAGCAGCAACGCTTTTTCAAAAGTTTTAAGCCTTTTTTGCCTGAAAGTTTCATACCAACATTTGATATCTTATTATCTGATTTATGATTTCAACTTTCCACACATATTGACCTTTTTATCTGATGTGTGTTTTTAATTTTTATTGTTGCAGCTAAAAAGGTGGGAGCAATTTTAGGAAATAATCGCCTTCTAATGGAGTTCCCCACAAGATTGAGAATTGCACTTGAAAGGAATTGCTAATCTCCAATAGGATTGTACGTTAGCTTTTAATTTTCAAATGCAAAAAAGAAAGTTTAATACTATTACGATTAATATTTAGTACAAAACTTCTTTTGTATGTGCAGGTCATCCCAAATCATTCATTGCGACATCAAATCTGCTAATATTCTTCTTAATAGCAATTTTGAAGCCAATAGCTTATTATTGTATTTATGTTGCTTTGGTATGTTCGTTTACTTTAAACCTTAAAGTTATCATGTTCACTTAATATCATACGTTGCAGATTTTAGGCTTGCCAAGTTCACTTCCGATGTTGCTACTCATTTTTGAACCCGAATTATGGGAACATTTTTACCAGGCTTATTAAAGAAGTGGAATTTGAAGAAAAAGCAGCAGAACAAGCAAATTGCAAAGTTGAACAAACTTCAACAAGCATAACTGCATGTAGTGATAACAAATGAGATGGCATTTTTCAACCTACAAATTTGCAGTCTTTAAGGATTTGTTTCTTATCCATTGAATTTTTTTTGGCCTTTGTAGTTTGCAACTGAAATTCATGAACAGGAGCAACATTTAGATACTCAAATGACAATGCTTCAGCTTCGCGTGACAAGTTTATTGGACAACGGAAATACGTCTCTTGAACTTCTTAATGAGGTAATACTTATGTTATTAATGTTTATCAAACTCGCGTTACGAAATCTTGATTTGTGCTAATACTTATGTTAATTCTTATTTTATCAGATGGTCAGGGGACTTTAGCATCGATGAGGAGGAAATTAGCTATCTCAAACAAGCAAAAATTTGAAACATCTACTGCCACAGCGGCTGCATATGAAGAAATTCAGATGGAAAAACTAATACTAGAATCCAAGAGACTAAAGCAAGAAGCAGCAACGACTTCGAAGGTAGTAATGCAGTGATATTAAGAAAATTGATTTTTATTATTTACGAGTCATATCATCAAATTTGGATTGCCGTTTTAATTTTTAAATCTTACAAGTATTTGATAAACACTCCTCAGTTTATTATCACATCTTCAAACAGTAAGCACATCCAAACACTATCTTCTACAACCGATTTATGCAGTTATCACTTTTTAAAGTTATGACTATAATTGCTGAGTTAGTGAATGAGTGTGCGTGGGTGTATATTAAGACACCATATATTGGGGTTAAAAAGAGTTCGTTAACAAAAGAATCTGTTAAGAAAAACAATAGAATTGAAAGATAGAAACTGAATTTGGAACCATGCATTGTTTGGTTTAACGTTATGGGATAGGACTGTTAAAAGGTAGATGGGGTCGAAATACATTGGGCGTTACATACACACTTTTTTTTTGCATCATCTCATGGTGCTTACATTCCTTCTTTTACTAATACATATGTACTAGCCAAATAAAACATTTACATAATACGACGTTTAAAAACCCGTACATTTCCTAATATGTTGTTCATATTCATTTGAAAAATATGCATATTCTCTTTTCCGTATACTAATTTTAATTTGTTTTAGTAGTGGTATAGTGATGTTTTGTTAGAGAAAAATGGTCATTTGGTTGAACATAAAAGTTGCATACAAATATGTAAAATTAGTTAACCAACAACTTATAAGGTTAATTTTGTCAAATATAGGAAGACTTATTACATTTTTTTCTTTTAAGTAGAGCCTACACCCACCTGATCATACATCTCTTTTACTGTTATTTAGACCAATTGCACTTGGAAGTCTAAAGTTTACAACCATGTATATATTCATCTTTCTGTATTACGTCCAGTTCAGAATATTAAGTACAAATCATGGTTATTGGGTTTGCATATCATGAACAGGTTCACTCGTCATATGCACGGAAACATCGGCAAGGCTCTAGGTGGATAAAAAAACTCGCGCCTTTATTGCAATCAAGGTAACAAACTTATCTCGGTCATCCATAAAGTCTACATCTTTATTATTTTACATCATTCTCATCATAGATTGCA
This sequence comes from Chrysanthemum lavandulifolium, assembly GCA_022545495.1. NCBI lineage: Eukaryota > Viridiplantae > Streptophyta > Magnoliopsida > Asterales > Asteraceae > Chrysanthemum > Chrysanthemum lavandulifolium. Next base: position 237,054,866 of record CM040239.1, on the reverse strand, counting down.
TAAATCACTGCTACAATCAGTCTACTAATTATGAGGACTTACGAATAAATATAAACCGTAAAATGTAAGTTATTTCTATGTGTTTTGGAGGTTAGGAGGCTTTTTATCGTGATTGGTTCATGAGCTAGCCCTTTTATTGTGTTACTTTCTACTTTTTGCTGCTCCATTTGAGTACTTCATGGATGGTCAGAAGTTCGCAAAATTTAGGTAAAAAGGAAACGGGTCAGGGGCATCTGTTACTTTAAATGCATAAAACATCCTAATGTATTTTATTCTGAATATTATGTAATGGAATGATATGATATTCGTGATCGCATTGGAAATAAAGTTCAGTTTCAAACATTTATCTTTTACTTTATTTCTTTGCACCTGGTGTGTTAACAACCTTACTATATTCTACCATTTTTTAGTGGTACTCTTTAAATCCTCCTATACAAAGAAAAACCAATTTCAGGTAACTATTCATATGAAAATATGCTACGGGTAAGTCCCGCCGCGGTACCTATTTGATTTGGTTTCTTTAACAGTATAGATGTTTATATACATGACTACCATAATAGTAACTATTGTAATTCAAGTATAACATTTGACCACCTTTCTAATATCTATTTTGTATGTTGCAATTACTAATCTTTTATATTATATACTTATAGGTTGTTATTTCTAATCTTGAAGTTCATGCAACCAATGATGATGTATAAACCTTCGCCATTGTTCCAAAAAGAAGTACTTTTGATACGGTTGAAACTTAGAAGAACCGGTATAACATGAAAAAGTGATGAGTATGTGAAATTATCTAATAAGAAGTGTACTCACGGAGATGGAGAATATGTCATCTTTTGCAGTCTTTTAAGGTAAAGTCATTAAAATTTCACTTCTAATTAATTACTTTATGTTTGCATAAGCTTTTTCCCTTTTTTTTCTTATTTGTATCATTAACAGTCTAATTACTTTATGTAAAATTATCTAATAAGAAGTGTACTCATGAAACATGAAGTTGATTGTCGAACTATACTTGGCACTTTTGTTGATTATCTATGATATCAACGTAATAGTTAATTGTAGATAATCGACGTTAAGTAAAACTGATTATCTACAATATCAACCTAAAAGATGATTGTAGATAATTGACGTTAAGTAAAACTCATTATATATGATATCAACGTAAAATAGTAAGATAACCTATTTCATCACAGTATTCCAATCACCTCCTAAACTAGCTCTTTTGTTGTGTATGAATAGTACATATTGTATTTCATGATTACCAACTTATTACTTTTATTCCTTTTAAATGTCTTATGCTCTATGATGTTATAATATTTGATCATGAATATGTAATTTGTTTCTACAGGCGGTCTCTCTGGATTTGAGCAATTTCACTTTTCGGAATTCAGCAACCAATGTACCACTTCCAATTTTGCTTATGTTTCTGATTTGGCTTCTACTTCTTCTCTGCAAGATAAGGTATACTCTCCTTTCCCCCTTGCCTCCCTCGGGCCCACATTAACAAGTGCAAACGATAATTGCAGATTTACATGCTTCAGGAAGAAAACAAGAGTTTGCTTCAAAAGGTGATGGCTCTAAACTTGGTTCAATATCTCTGAAATTAGTATACAATTGGGTTAATTTAACTCTTGTGTGCATTAGATAACTAAGCTAAACCAAGTTTGGAATATTTCTTGGTATGTAATGCAATTAAAACGTTATGTATATCATATATTCTTCCATTGAAAGTAGATTTTTCTAAAATTTTTAGTAGGTGGGGCATAATAAATGTATGCTCAAATAGTTCAAAATTAAAAAAATGCTGAAACCAAGTACCTTATCTATCTTAAGGTTTCATATTACTGCTACCATATGGTTCAATGTAAAAATACTAAAAGTCACTTCATTGTTTGGTGAACAGAGTAATATATGATTTGTATGTTCTCCTATGGTTTCATTCCTGCTTCAAATTGCGGAGGAAAGATATGAAGAAGCTGAAGTAAGGGCTAGGCAGCTCGATATACAGGTGCAATCTCAATTATAAAAGAAAAACCTTCACGTTATTTCAATTAGATATATGCAAAATAAATGATTTTTATAATTTTATATTTTCACACTTTCAAGCCTTGCTAATGATATTTAGATATAGTGACACAACATCAAATTGACATCTTGCATTTAGTAGACGAGAATACTAAAATGGTCATACGTACATTGAACAAATTAAACTTAGTGGGCTAACAATGATAGTCTTTACACTATGCAGACGAGCATACTAAAATGGTCATAGGTGTTTGGGTGTTGCAACATGTCTAGCATCAATATTCTCTACATGCATGAGTAACATGATCAATGGTTTGTTTGCTTATATATGAAGTACCATGTGGATTTTGGTTGTTGTATGGCTAATATTTGATGGTCTAAGTCTATCCCAATCATGTTCTGCATCATGCATTACTTTCTAAATTCTCATGCATTTATTTGCCGCTCGCTTGCATCTGTGGCAAACTAAAGAATGACATCACTTTGGGTTTCATATGACTTTCAATTGTAGATGGGAATATATTGGTGAGGGTCAATTAAGCACATAATGATTTATGTCAATTAAGTTGTCAAGCTAAGTAGTGTGTTTGCTCATGTAGGTTCAAGAATGTTGTTTGCTTTATGCTAAGAAGGAAGCGAATGAAGGTTCCAACTTATGATTATTAAAGTAAGGCAGTCACTATAGGCCTGAGTTGTCGAGGAACGAACTAATTATATCCGTTCAAGAAGTCTGACAATAAACTGGCTACTAAAGTGGACTCTGAATGTATGCGGGAGCTTTAAAAGTTAGTTGGATAGTTGCTAGATAAATTGTATTTAATTTGATTTGTTGAAATTGACAATGTATATAAATTAAAAGATTTGAAGCTTACCGTAGGACATATCAATGAAATACAAAAGTATTGTCATTTGTACATCCATGGTTTCAAAATTATATTCATGCTTTTACCATAAGACATATCAATGAAATACAAAAGTATTGTCATTTGTTTTTACAAATCATCAATTATGATGCCTAATAAGATATAAGAATAATAAGGCAGATTTCCATGCACCTTTGTTCATTATACGAATTTGGTTGACATTTAGCTCAAGTTGATCATATAAAAACATTAAAGTTAGACCTCTCTTCCTCTATAAGTTAGATACCATATGAAACTAGCCCGTTCATCAGATGGGTCTTTAAGCTAATATAATTGTATGAGAAACATTCATTAAAAGGCAAGCCTATGCAATGAATAACGTTGTTTTGGTTCTCATACTTTTCATTGTTATTTTTACATAATAATACATGATTACTTTATTTTTGTTTCTAATTATTCTTTTAACATATTTTCCGTTATTCATTTTTTATTTACGTTCATATGATTTTGTCAAACAATATTATGAAGCTAGCCCACCCATTGGGCGGGCCATGAAGCTTGTGTGAAAAGGAGTAATCACTTGCATTTACCAGTGTTTTCTTCAAGACAATTTATCTTAATGGTTTTTTAATGTTCGTTCAAGACAATTTTTTTTCCCATGTGTTTCATTTCAATAATTAAGTAATTTTATGTTTTCTTTTTATCATTTATGGATCTGATATGATGTATCTTTATCATTTTCTTCAATTCATGGTTTTATATTAATAATGTATGAAGTTTTATTCCGCGTATAAGTAACCATTATTTAATTATTTTGTTATGATACTTCTAATTCTTAATTGTACACATAATACATGACCAATATATCATGGTTTTCTGTAACCCGACAATACATACATATTCTCATCACAACAAACATCAAACAAAATCATAAATCCATTCACAGATAATTCAAATTCGTCAACATCATCTAAATTTGGTAAAATAACAGCTGGAAGCACCTATATACAATAACTAAATAAACATAATTAACAAAAACAAAATAATAATAATAAATGTTAATAATATTATCAAATGTAAAACATGTTCATGATTAATATTGTTTAGAACAAAATGTTACAAAATAGTTACCTACTTTTAGCCGTTTTATGGATTATGGTAACATCAATTATACTTCTTAACCGTTTAATTTAACTTTTAATAACTTTTAACAATATATTTGTTCTAATAAATCCTAAACATAAAAACCACAAATCAAAGTACTTACCTGCTTTTAGTCGTTTAATGGATTATGTTAACATCAATTATATATCTTAACCTTTTCATTTAACTTTTAATTACTTTTTAGTATATATTTGATCCACTAAATCATAAAAATAAAAACCACAAGTCATACCCGTCCATCGGACGGTTTTGACACTAGTATATATATATATATATATATATATATATATATATATATATATATATATATATATATATATATATATATATATATATATATATATATATATATATATATATATATATATATATATATATATATAAAAGATTTTCTTCAAAACGATTATAATGTTTTACAATTAAGAGAAAATATGTGCACGTTAGTGCACATTTAACTTTTCAATAAGCTAAATACGCTATTTAAAAAAGATGAAAATAAATGTGCCAAAATCTTTTACAAAATAGCCGAAATTAGCCAATTTTTTTTTATTTTGGGCTAATCACATTTATGCTAATTTTAGTACTTGCGTTTTTCTTAACAACGGCACAATTAATCCCATCCTTGTTAGTTTTTACGCGACAAATAACGTGTGTTGTTAGTTTTTATCTCATAACTGATGTAATGTTTGCTTTCATTTTCATTAAATGCTTTTATATGTTGTTTGATAGATGTTAAGAATTTTGTTTGACTTTAGTTATCGTATAAGACAACCGCTTATAATCGTGATTTTCACCTGCTCACGCCCTATTTTAAACGCTACACAAAACACTCACCGAATATCACAAATCATTAATTATCCGACGCTAGAATCCGTCGTTAAGAGACGGATACCGCCTTAGTCTATACTATATATATAATGCACGAAAAGCCAAAACTCATTCTAAGCCTAACTCCTAACAAAAATTAAGATAAGGAGCTCTAATCATGAGATTATACGTGTCACTTTTTAACAAACCCAGTTCTAACTACTAACCACTAAAAATTAAGATAATGAAATCCAATTATAAAACGATATGTCACTTCTCAACTAAAAATTTATCTTTATTTTCAAATTGAAATATCTTTTATTTATTTATTTTTTTATAATCTAATTTCACCATATTTTCTAAAATTTTACGCCTTTAATTCAACATCTATTTTTATATATTTTGATGAGTTTTAATTTTTATATTTTTAGTAGGTTTATTTTATTTTAATTCAAATTTTACGACTTTAACCTTTATTTCAATCAATACAATCTTGATTCATAAAATCATATACTTTGAGGAGTGTTTGAAGTTGTAAGAGATCATGGCGATATTTCTATACGCGAATAATGATGTCACGGGAAAAGCTACAGAACCCAAACAAACACATACAACTAAAACATATATATTCAAGTCATTAAACGAATTCACTAAACGGGTAGTTAAAACACATATAATTATACTTATCGCCAAGCGCACGAAAGATCCGACTATTGTTAAATACATGAACATAAAAATATATTCCCACTTTATTCAGATTCAATGTTGAAGTGTACACTTGCAATTCAAATCTACAACTTTTATTAGCATCATTTGACATTGTTTTAAATGGCTTTTCATCAACTAGACTCATGAACTCTTCATCACGTTCAAAACGATCCATGTTTTCGGGCAGCATACAAACTTCCAAATCCATACTTCCTCCGCCTTCTCGTCCTTCATACAATGTCACTTTCCCATCGAACTTATTAGCATAACCACTCAAAACCGCCAATCCTTTCCCTAGTCCGAATTCATTTCCATACATATTGAACCTCGGTGAGCTTCCCATTTGTATGCTATTTCCATCAAAAAACAGATTCATTTTATACACATATGGACTCTTTACCCATGAATCCGCATATTCCCTAATCTCTTTATCACCATGGTTAACCACTACTTCATGCAAACACCTTGCAACCCACCCGACACTTTGATCAAGCAATTCTCCCGCAGTGGTTAGCTTTTTAATGGCCTGTATGCAGTTACCTGAAATTGATTTGGTAAATTCCCGTCATTGTATTTGTATAAAACATAAGTTTAACCATAGATATTAGTCTTAACCGTTAAGTTTCTTTTACAATTAAACTTACTATAATAATCGTAATACATCCTTTAAGTAACTCAAATGCATGTAAGGAAATTTAAAATAGTAGCATTTACCAAAGTAATCTTGTGATAAAGGTGGGGATAGTCTGCCTCTATTGTTTGTAGCCAATCTGCAACCCGTTTCCTGATCTTTTGAAAAGAGACGTGCGCGTGTAACGCACCTCCACACAACGGCCGATAGTGACTGCAAACTCGAAATCTTTGTTGTATTGCACTCAGAATTCACTTTTGCTTTCAGTTTAGCAAGAGAATTTGACGATATATGAAATATTCGCTCTCTCAACAATGGAGGATACGGCCTGTCAATGTACTCATCCTCACGAGTAAACGGAAGGGTGAGTATCGGGCCACATCCTGGTGGAGTCCATCTTTCGATAACAGGAGGACGCGAGATAGGAGCGAAGCCAGAATATTTTCCTAAGCATATAAAAAGTGTTCATTAATATACATACTATTATAAATTAATTGATCCATTTGGTGGGTTTGTAGTGTCGTGGTTCAGTTCCATAGGTGTCGTGATTGAGATTGATAGTGTTGTAGTTCAGATTCGTGTGTTTTGGTTCAGGTTAGTATAGATCGGGTTGTCGTTTAGAACCATTGGCTGAGTTGTTGAGATGACGGTTTTGGTTGAGGTTCGTGGTCAGGTCGTTAGAATTGGTAAAGGGTTCATGTTAGGTTGGATAGCTATGCTGGTGTTTGGTGCTTTTGGAAGGGTCGTGGAGTTTCGTTGTGGGGTTATTTGCAAGGTCATGTGGAGGCTGAGTACGTGTTGTTTGGAGTTTGTTTTTGCAAGGGTTATGGGTGTGTCGTATAATTTTTTTTACAAGAGTCAGGGGCATGTCATTGGAGTTGTTTTGCAAGGTCAGAGATTTTGGTCGTTTCAACTTGCGGTGGTATTACGAACCTAGGGGGTTTCTCAGTCAATCATACATGCGGCTAAAACTTTAATAGATGTATTTGCTTAAAATCTTTATTAAAAAATCTTAAAAGTATTTAGAAGAGGGTCTAATATTTATTACAAAATGATTCTTTAACAATGTCATAAGAATATGTGTGTATCCACCAAAATAGCAATAAATTTCAGTCTTTTTAAGGAATATACTTTTTATACCACTTAATGGCATAAAAGAAAATAATTTTCTCAAAGTAAAAAGTCAACACCGCAATTAAAAAACCCACAGATAAATATCTAAAAAAAAAGTATTACCATTTTGCCCTTTGGAGTTGAAAACTTCAGACCAAGAGTTAAAGAAATGCCAAAACGAAGATCCATCAACAACCATATGATTAATCGAACAACCTATAAAAATACCATCTTTTAACTCAGTCACTTGAACTGACAACAAGGACATTTCATGACCATCATAATCTATAGCTTTATCATGGTCAAAAAATGATTGCACGATCACAGGAACATCCTTAGGTGTTAGAACATCATCTATAGTTACATTCACCTTTGCATGAATAAACCTAGCACCAGGGCTGTTTTCATGGCTCATAAATACCAACAGTGAAGGAGGGTTTTGTTTTTTTACTGTGGTTAAACGTGCAGCTAGTGGGTGAAAATGAGCAAGTGTTATGGAGAGTGAGTCTTTTAGGTCTTGTAAAAAAGTGTTCAAGTTGAAATCTTGGTTTTTTGGTAATGGGAAAAGAAGACCCTTTTGAATGTAGTTTACTGAGATCATTAAAAGATCCCATGGAGAGAAGTATATTGGTTTTTCGGATTGTTCAGATATGGATATTGGTTTGATGAAAGAGTCTGAGATGATTTCAACACTTGAAGATTCCATTGAAGTGAATGGTGATGTAGTTTAGCGTTTTCAGTTATCAACTTTTTGCTAAAGATGTCAAGATGGAATTAGTGGTTTTTTAGATAAGTTTGTAGGAGATGGTGTTGGTTTTTATATTTGGGCATTAATAGCCGTTGAGAGTTGGTAGTGCATTGCTTGATTGTAAAGTGGAATATAAGTTATAGTCAACTAAAAGACCGACCAACCACCTCTCTTTTGCAAGAAACTAAATAAATACGGAGTAACATATATTGATATACTCACTAACGTCAAAAGTTCAACAAATTAAGATAATAAACACAGCATAACATTATTATATGGTAAAGCTATAACTTATTCGAATCCTTCGATGTTCAACAAAATAACTTTGCAATGTTTTTTGAAACTTGGACGTTGTAACCACACAATTCGTGTAATCTCATAGTGTCCAACAAATAGAGCTACATTCAGATTAAATGTTGGTAATTGCTGGTTAGTTTTGTATATATGATTATCAATGAATTCATAGAAGATGATATCCTGGTTGATAATTTTGAATAAATCTACATCAGTTGGTGGTTGGTAATGCATTGCTTGATTGTACAATAGAATACAGCACATTAGTCAAGTTTAGAGAAAGATGAAAAGGTAAAAGAAAAGAAAGTGCGGAGAAATTGGCTAAAATAATTGTTTAATAGTTTCTTTTCCTGTCTAACTAAAGATTAGCAGTAGACTTACGTGCCGTTTGTTTATTAAAAGGCTCTGAATATGAATCTGAGTCGCACATCCGAATCAATTTGGCGTAAACGTCGAATCTGAATGAATAATATTGTTTTGGTTTTGTAAAAAATATTTGAATGATATAAATATAATGCAATTTTATTCTACATAAACCTTTAAAATATTAAATAAAACAACTGAGTCATAAAACAAGCACAATTTAGCAACACGGAATTAAAATATGTTAAAACAAACGCTAAGGATATCACACACCGCTTTGATCTCGAAAGTAGTTATATATTGTTGATATACTACATTCTGGTGTTGCTAAATATTTTCACCAGTTTGCAAACTATCACTATCAAATAATTTATGATGAGAAAAAGTAAATTATTTCAATAATTTTCTTAACATTTTCATTCAACAATTAAAAATATTTTCAAAAAAAAAAGAAATTGAGGTTCTTGCTCAAAATACGCATGCCACATTTTGATATCACAAACCGCTTATAAATTTTGTTGTTTGAAAGACTCTTGTGTTTGAGTACTTTTCGTCATCGTATTATCATCTTTTATTGAGCAAAATAAAATAACGATGTAATTCTCATTAAACGATTATCAATACTAAAGAAAATTCGTGAAAATATATAATACAAAATGAAAAAAATAAAAAATAAAAATAAATAAAGAAAAGAAAACTAAAGTTAAAATAATAATAATAATAATAATAATAATAATAATAATAATAATAATAATAATAATAATAATAATAATAATAAAAGACATTAAGAGACAACAAGACATCCTCCACATCTTGTTGGTTAGAGGTTTGAGCTAACCTGCCTCTCGAACGAGAGAAAAAACAAACGCACTTAATGACTCAAATGTCTGACCGCGTCTGAACGAGTCAGATTAAAAAGTTGTTAAAAGGTAGTTTTTAAAAAACAAACACCACCTTAATATACAATTAAACCCGTATACCAATTTGCTTAGTTTATTCTCTGTTAATTGCTTTGCAAAGCTTTGTTGAAAAAGGAAAAAAAAAAAGAAAAAAAATGCAAACATGCAAAGAGCTTTTTGGTCATAGTAACAGAATCTTTTGACATATAGCATAACTCTTGTTTTTGGATTGGGATCCTCTCATGTTTAAATTGAACATGAGAGGTCATGTTTGTTATCTTGTAAAGGAAAATTTATATTTTGATAAAATAGATGTCCTACAATGAATTATTTATTATTTTTCTCTAATCACATAACTTTCAACATGACCTCTCATGTTCAAATTAAACATGAGAGGATCTCAATTTTTTTTTTTTTTTTTTTTTTTAACAAACCACCAACAAACAAACGAATACCGCTTAGAAGACTACAAACCATGGTTGTTAAGATCGGGATCCTACCTAGGATCGTTTTCGTCTTTGCAAGATCGTGATCGTAAGATCGGATCAAGATCCTACTACAATGTCATTGTAATAGTCTTTATAATATTATTCAAATTTACAAATTATTATATATTATAAATAAAAAATTATTTGAATCTTTTATGGAAATATTGTCCTAACTTATGAATAATTGAATGTTTAGGAAGAATCATATGTTTTATTCTTAATTCTATTAAAAAATAATTCATAACTCTATAGTTTTTTAGTTTGTGGTTCGAGAAACGTAAGATCGGATCGTATTATATCTTAAGATCCTACGGTCAAGATCGAGATCCTGTAAGATCTTAAGCTTTCTAAGATCTTACGTAGGATTCGGATCGTTTTTACTTTATAGAATCGTAAAATCGTAAGATCCCAAGATCGTGATCGGGATCCCGACAACTATGCTACAAACCATTTGACTAGACGTTGAAAATAATGTTACACTTTTTTAATACTTTCTAAACCTTTACCAAATTCCAATTCTAGAGGCGCCACTAAAATGTGGAAGTGTTATACTGTGGATAAATTGTCGATTTATTTGTGTATTTTAATAAAAAGATGTATTGTAAACATATTTGAGATTTTGAACATTTTGGTGTGTACCCATTTATATTTGCGCACCATATATCAAAAAAAAAAGATTAATAATCCTTTAGAACGCAATAATTAATTTATAAACTAATGAGAAAATGTCACATATACTTTGGTGCCCAAGGGAATCATTTTGCGCACTACATATTATAAAAAAGCTGATGAATCATCTAGAGCACCATAATTAATTTATAAACCAATGAGAAAGTGTCACCTATACTTTGGTGTTCAAAGGGAACATTTTGCGCACCATATGTTAAATGTGTTATAAAAACAAGTGTTAGAGCACCATATTTAATTTTTAGACGAATGATAGTTGAACACGTCATATTTGGTGCCTAAGATGAGCATTTTGCAGAGTAAATTAGACGGTTTTGTAAATGGTGAGGGTTTTGAGTAACAATTGGTAAAGTAGCATTGTATTTGGCACATATTGCCATATTGGTAATTATTTTTACATTTTTAGGTAATTGGGTATGAACTAAAAGGGTTGGCAAATAGGGGTGTGCAAAATAATCCAAAACTGCCATAACGGAGAAAACTTAAGACATGCTTGGTTGGAGATATTCGAGGGTGAGGAATAAAAAAAGATAATTATTAATTATACTTGATTTACTATTATATAATGAACCATTACCCTAAACAAGATAATAGAGCATTATCCTACATATTGAGTGTTATAAAATTACCTATATAACTGCCAACTCTACCGCCCTTAATCTATTTTTTCTTTTAAAATTGGTTTCTATCAATTTTTTTGTTCCAACATTTTTTTTCTTCCATATATTATGTCGTTATATATTCATCTAAGTTTGTGATTGCCACAAAATTAAATAAGAGTTAGAAAACTATAGAAGATGAATATATACATTGGAATTAAAATATATAGGTAATTAGCAGTTTTGATTACAAAATATACTTTTTTGTTGTTTGTACATGTTCTTGTTAAGCAAAGATTTAGCTAGTATGGGTATAATTTTGTAAAATAAAAAAATAATATTTCCAATTAATTAATTGGTACCAATGTTTTTTATATTATGAGTTGTTTCTTGTGGATGTGTCAAGATGTTTTTTTTTGCATATAGTAAAACTAAGCGAAATCAATGACTAATGTAATACTCATTACATTTTTTAGTATTCCTTTTACCTTTTCTATTTCTATTCCTTAGGCTCGCTTCTGCCTTGGCTCATGAAATGAGAAAATTTTGGTTCTCACTTGGCCCGGTTCTGTTTTGGTCGAGAGTTGTCCTTTTTTTAACGGAACGATTTCGCTTAGCCATTAAACTATGCTTGAAATAATTGAGAGACCGTATGATTTCAAGACCATTTTCGAACCATTACTATAAACTACGGAGTATAGAAAAAGGCCAATTCTCGGTGCCAACATTTTTAGATTTTGGTTTTGTTTCGGTTTTGGTTTACAATGTAATTTTAGTTGGACTGCAATCATCAGATTCAAATATTGGTCAAACCGTTTGAGTTAAGTTCACGCCAATTTATAAGAGCACCCGTGTCGGGCTTGTCATGGCTCGCCGTGGCAGCTCACCGTGCCTCGCCATCACTTCCTCGCCACTTGCACGATTTAAGATAAAACGCTTCCTTTTCCGAATTCTTACCGCACGCACTTTTTTTTTTTTTTTTTTTTTTTTTTTTTTAACACACTTACAAATAATACACATTTCAATCAAAATCTACACATTTCAAATCTACATATATAAACATGAGCGAATCATCTTTTTCCGGTGAAAGTGACATTGAAGAGATAGCAGAGCTAGAGATCAAGAGTTTGAGTTCGAGCAATCGTTGCAACAACAACAAGCCGGCCCTTCATTACACCGTAGATACGTCCCCCGTGAACGTGAAATTGCTGAAGCACGTCTACTTGCTGATTATTTTGGTGACATCCCAAAATATACGGAAGAAATTTTTAGGCGTCGCTTTCGTATGAGCCGTAAACTATTTTTAGAAATAGTACAAGGTATTGAAACATATATTCAAACTCATGATCCTCTTCCCAAGCATTTTAATCTCTTTAGATTGCGACCCGATGGTAGGGGTGTAATGAGTTTTAGTGTGATTATGAAATGCACATGTGCCTGATGCGCGTTCGGGGTCAAAGGAACTTCCTTTTCGTTGAGCAAGTTTTCAACACCCTAGGCAAAGGAACCTAATCGTTGTAGTGTAGTATTGCAAGCCCGGGATTGATATCGTTCTCTAGGGGAATAGGAGTGCTAGTAAGAAGTGTACTACGCTAAGGTTGAGGTTGAGGAAGATTCTTTTATCTTTTTATATTTTTAGAAAGCTAAGGGTAAAATCTCCGGCTTGATTCGAGGTGGTACTTCACCGATTACTCTACTATCTAATTATCTAATTATACGGGTAGTCTTATGTCTATTGATGTGTGCTCGTATGATGATTAAAATGTGTTTACCTAGATATTATTACTCCTAGTTATCTTTTATTATAGGTTGAATTGTCACGCCCTTATTCTTAACGCTTGTGTTTCCTAAAGTCGTAGGGTGTGCCTATGCCCTAACTCTTTGAATTCATCCTTGAGTGTAGTAAACGAAATCCACTAAGTCATTCATAAACTATTAAAGATTCATCAAGCATTAAACACAACGATAGCCTAGTCGCACTCCTAAGCCAATTACAATTAAGATAAGAGACAACCTAACAATAATTAACAACTAGGTTTCATAGATCTAAGCAAAAACACAAGAAATTTAGCCGGACATGTTAAACAAGCAAGCATACACACATTCAATGATAATGAAATTAATGAAGTAAAACACTTATCTTGATGTGTAAAATAGGGTTTGGGACCCTAAGATACTGTCCAAGTCGGACTACAAACGTTTAAGGTTTTTACTCCAAAAGTCTACCTCCCAAAATTCTGAAAATTCGATTTCTATAATTTTACACTTGCGACGCGTCGCTTTATAAGCGGACGCCGATCGCCTTCATTAGGGTTTCGCCGTGGCTGTTATCGTTAGGACGCCGTCACGTTAGAAGTTGCGACGCCGCCGGGCTTCAGCAGGACGCGTGTGATTCCGGATCTAGGCCGTCGAGATCAAAAGTCTTAGCGACGCCCTTCCTCTTCAAAGCTCGACGTCAGTGTATTTGAGCAAAAGTCTACCGAGTCAGTGTATTTTAATTAAATCAGAGAGGACGACGACGCTTCTTTAGTTGGGACGCCACGCCTGGGCCAGACTGAGTGTCTTTGATCTTGACTTAGCCATTTTCTTCATATATTCACTTCTTTTTGTCCAAATAAGCATCATTCCAGCATTTTGCTTCCAAGAGATCTAAAAAGTGAAAAGGAACGAAATTAAGCAGTAACGGATATAAAAGTGATCTATTAAGTGCTTAAATGACCCCTTAAAATTGTACGTTTTAAATCCTTATCAAATATCCCTATACTTGGTATTTGCTTGTCCTCAAACAAATGTGCTTTTGGCCAATCAATTTATAAGTTATGGGGCATGAAGCATTAGTTTAGAATAATTCACAACAAGTAAAAGCACCGCAATAGTCATAACAAGCACGGAAATTATATACTAGCACCTCACAAGGGGTGTTTGGATTCTCTCATCTCTCTGGTGTATATGAAATATAGTAAATGGAAATGGAAGATAAACGCTCATTACCTGGTCATAGTACATAGATTACCATAGGCTTGAGACTAGATCAAACCTCCACCGCTTTGGCGTAAGCACCTAGGAACAACTATCTAAGAGGTCTTTTAAAGGGTTGTAATGTTAGGTTTACGGTAGGAAACAAAGGGTTTGGTTGGATAGGCGATTTAGTGGTGGCAAGTCAAAATCTTATGTTACAAGCATGAAAAGAATGGCGCTAAGCCAAGACTCGACTCACTAAACTCTAAATAGCTTGAAACAAACATACATAAATTTAAAAACATAAACATAAAAATAGATGTAGGATGATAGCCTTTTTTTTTTTTTTTTTTTTTTTTTGCATACACTTTTACTCTACCTTACTCTACGATAACATCAAAATATCAGGGATTTATAGGAGCATCCCTACACATGAGTTTTTATTACTCTAACACTAATTTGACCCGATTTGAAAAGATCAAAACACTTGGAGTATTTAATTATGTAAATAAAGGGAATTTAAATTTAACGTTCCTTCCCGTTACTCCATAAAATATTACTTTTACCCATGAGTCCCAATCATCCCATAAAATATTACTTTTACCCATGAGTCCCAATCATCCCAAAACTGTGTACAAAAGATATGACTCGACTTAACAACCATGCAAGTAACTAGATAATTGAACTAAGGGTTTAGTAAGATAACAATAATTGTAACACCCCAACCCGACAAGGGTCCGAATGTCACATTATGGAGTCATATCAGAACATACTAGTAAAAATTTGCAAGCGGAAGTCTTATCAAATAAAGTACCAAGTCATATAAACAATGACTTACAAGGAAAATTTTTAAAATCCAAAACGTCCAAAATAAACTGAACTCTCAAAACAATAGCCCGACAATTAAGTCTAAGTAGTATGGTAACTAGGGTTGGTCCACTCAGATAATCCAACTCTCAGCCCATCGAAGCCCATCTTCAAACCTAAAACCCGCAGCAGAAAAGAAATGCGTTGAGCTTAAAAGCCCAAAGGAATGATATAACAAAACGAAAGCTAAACATAATCAAAATACAAAAACGAATCGAGGAGATCGATAACAAAATCAGAATGAATGAGCTCAATGAGTTTATGAGTCAATGAGGAACCGCAGAACACAATATTAACATATTTCCCGTAAAGAATGTAAATCAAAAGACCAAGGTACAAAGAAAGCAAATAATCATTAAACAAATACAAACACATATAAATAAACAAACATACAAGTATCGAAACATAATCATATCGGAGTTGATGAACAAAGATCACAATCAAAACAAGTAACCCAACAAAGGAACAAGCATATCACCAACGGATCAATTAAACATGAATATGGCAAAACAAACAAATCGTAAAATCGTATACATATGCTGTCGAATTCCATTAGCAAAGTGGAAGCAATTGCATAGAATGTAAGCATGGCAATCACACAAGTCAGAAAATCAACAATTAATAAACATAATAATATCATAATAAGCTGAGATACTAATAGAAGTATAAGCATGTCAGTCACAAGTATAGGTAGGAAGTACAACGAACATCATAACTGAATGAAGTAGCTGAACAAGAATACAACATGGCAAACTAACAAATCAACAAGATAAATAACATAAGTTGTACCATATTCCTTCATCAACCAGTAACGTGAACAGAAGTGTAGACATGGCGGATAAACAAATAGCAAGTAGATTACTAATTGATAGTCACAGCCCTCGACAAAACTGAACGAAGTATAACATGATAAACGGTTGAATAAAATGATTACATACTAGCATGACAACCAGACGAATCAAATAGTCACATAATAGCATGTTAAGCGGATAATCAGATATTAGCATGATAACAGATGAATCATGTAACCACATACTAACATAGTAGACAGAGAAATCATGTAATCATAATCAGCATGGTAAACAGATGGATCAAATAATCATATAATAGCATAGACCACACTTGAATCCCATAATCATATAATAGCTCGGTAAACGGATGAAGTGGTGATCTGAATTATAAGCTTGGAAGTCAACCGAAATAGAGTGAAAGCATAGTAAATCAAATGAATCAAGACCGAGTATAATAACCAAATGAATCAAACATGAGTCCGATAGTCAAACGAATCACATAAGAATACCGAGTGAATAAGTAGTCAATCGAATGACCGAATAGGCATAGTAAACGAATGAATCGTAATATCGAGATAGTCACATAATAACCAAAATCGTAATATTGCCACGAGCACCTAATACTAAAGGAGATACCCAATAGCCAAATCTAACAAATCACATATCATAACCCATAACCAAAATCGAATGTTGCCCCGAGCACCTATACTAAAGGAGATACTCCAATAGCCAAATCTACAAATCATATATCATATCCAATATCATATCAAACCACAAATCATATCAAATTGTACATGGGTAGCTAGCCCAATGTACCAAAATGTGAGGGTGTATTGCACACACGCACCACATCACCAAACCGAATCGAGTACCTAGGATGCATCCATACGCCCCGCAAAACAAATCATATATACATATGCGCTCGAGATCGTATATACGTATTCATAATGGCCAAGTGATCACATATATCATATCATATCATAAAGGGAACGCCGGAGACTAATCACACCGCCCCAGATAGTGTCATGCCATTGGTGCATCAATGACACGGCCATGGTACCTCCATGGCTAGTTAGCTCGGGCAACCAAACCAAACAAATCATATCATATCAACCAATCATATAATGGAATCATATCAATAAGGGATCTCAACGGATAATCATATCAAACGAATAAATAATCGAATATCAAATAAGAGGATCATAGCATAACGAATCATATCAAATGGATCATATCAAATCAGAGTGAGGAGAATACGAATCGGATATCAAAATAGGCAAGAGTCATGAGAGAAAAGGAGTGTCATTACTGAAATGACGAAATATCTGTACCTTATGCAAAGCAAGCCAAAATAATCGGAAGCACACAGAAAACTGAAGCTACTCCTTCTTCACACTATCTACATGAATTAATAATTATACATATTATTTATAATTCCACAAATGTCGAAACGGTCTTTTAATATCCGGTGTACATACTTAACATATTTTAGTGTCTTATGTTATAAAATAATAACGTACTTTTTAAACGATATTCGAATAATGTTTTGACAAATGACGGGCTCGGACCAATTTCGGAATATACATAATGCACACTACTTTTTATTATGTTTTAAAATGACGCACAAACGCATGCATACAACACTTCATGACCACACTCACATGTTACCCATTCAAACCACATTTGACATCTATTAACTCACACCAGTATATATAACTCGACAATAATAAAAATGATACACGCTCACACGTATGCTAATAGTCCTACATGATCACACATGATTTAATAAGGCAACTGACCCTACGCCTACCCTTTTGTACACAAATTTTATGATCACTCTAACTCAAACCCATGCATGTACTCGCTAGTATCCATCCATACTCACACATACATATTACTATGCCAAAATAGATATATTTACGGATAATATTCTTTCATCTTCTCAAATCAAAATTCCAGGTTCAAGCTGAAATGTAAAAAGGATTTTACGACCAAGGTAGACCTTTCGAATAGACCAACTCGGTACAACTCCACTCGAACGAGAACATGTTTTCGATTTATATTTGACACTCGTACAACCCGACGTACACACTCAAACAACCAAAAGTAGCCTTGTTTCGGCACACATATGACCATGCACCAGTTAACTCTAAAACACGCATGAGACTATACCATACCCTAATCACTAACCATCTTTGGGATGATAACAAACGGACCGAAAGACGAAACGGAGAGTAATTGCCAAGACCCTATATTTAACTTATGAGATCACGCCCAACAGGTCTTGGTCACGAATGAAAGCATGCAAACCCTCTTTTAATTTATTGGTTTATTCCAGGTTTTAGTACATGTAATAAAATCATATTAGTTTCATTCTTAAAACGAGCACACAACATGCTTAGAACCGGATTTATATAACCGCATGTATGTCGATCTTAGTGAAAGAAGCAAGGGAAAATGAATACCTCGGTAGCAAAATATCGAGACCAAACGAGAGGAACAAGACCCACGAATATAATGCAACGACCCAAGACTAAACGATTCGAAACCCGAGATAAACACCAACGATCACCCTCGAATTCGAGTTCCTAGTTGCTACTCTCCTGCCTTCGGATCTCTTGAAAAAATGGAGCCGCTACTTTGTTTTGAAGCTTTAGGGTTTGGTTATGGAAGATGAGTACAATAGCAGTTTAGGGTTTTACAAGTAAAGAGGCGTGTGAGCTTTTAAGGTTCATGCATGCGCTTGGGCTTGGGTATTAAAACAAGAAGTTTGGGCTACCATTGACCTACGCGTTTTATTTTGGGTCCAACGAAGGTAAATAAGAACGAGCATTATGAGAATAAATGGATTTCATGCATTTACTTTGTATTTACTTTGGGTCCAAAGAATGAAATAAGAAAACGTGTATATGGGAAAACGTATTTACTTTCGACATTAATAGTAAGAAATGTGTCGTTAATCGGGTACAAACGAAAGGATCTTGTGGTTCCAAAAGTATCAAAGAAACACGAAAATATGAGAATAAATGGATGTCGATTAATATAAAGATTAGGTTACGTTTTATATTACCTAATTTATTTATTTTTATTTTTTAATCTATAGTTTTTCAAATGTCCTAAATTTTATTTAATTTCTTCAGGCATATTCAAAATAAAATAAAAAAATGTAGACCGAATTTTAGGGCTTTACAATAATGCACTAAAGGTGAGTGCATACAAGGTAGGCTAAGGCGATTTGGGTATACATTTGGGGGTGAATTATGAACAATGCTCTTCATTGATATTTCGGAAAACCGAAACATCACGAGAACCGCGAAAAGGATAGGCTCTGAGGGGTTAACTAGGGGTATCGTGTACTAAAGATGAGTACATCGCAAGGGTGTGAGGTAATTACTCAACTGATGTGGAAGAATTAATTATAATATGGGTTTCAAACAAGGGTTATCCTAATGCCTCTTATCATTTAGTTATTCCTAACTACACAAGTGTAGTGTCACTAGCGATCTCGGAATGCATCATAAAACAAGTTCTAGAATCTATTATAATACCGGTACACTCTCGAAGCATTAAAGGTGAATGCTTTAATTCCTATAGATCTAAGGGCGAACCTCACATTTTTTGGGGTGGAATTTGAGTGGTAAACGGTTTTTGTGCTAGTCATATAACTCCTATCCATGAGATGCTTTATTAAGACTAAAGTCCCACTCGTACATGTGATAAAAAAATTTAAATTTGGCGCTAAAATTACCATAACAAATATTTCACATAACTTATTACACAAATGAACTAGGACAAGACAAATAATCAAGGATAAGCATAGTTTCAAAGTTCCCGTTTTATTCTCCCTCCCTACACTTAAACTGAACATTGTCCCCAATGTTCCCCAAAAGTATCAAAGTTATGATAAAGGAAGGTAATTAAAAGAGAAAGAAACTAGTACACCCCTGATTAGCTCGGTAGGATCCGTGTGAAGTAGTGGTTAAATTCTTTTCCAAGAAGAATGTATGCGTGATAAGCTTCATCCAATGTTATGTTTCTTCTTCTTGCTAAATATAACCTGCACACTTTAAGAAAATAGACGAAACCTTCGCGTAAAATCGGTGGTAAAACTATATATGACACAACTAAACTAGGATATAATGCTTGTGGAATGGATGTTTGCAGATTTTCCGGAAAATTAAGACCGAGAATTTCCAAAATTTATGAGTAGCACCGAAACGAGAAAATTTTGATAAGTATTCGCTTCTACGACGCCGTCAGCTTTAATCTGACGTAAACCGCTCGCTGCATTTTCCTGGAAAAATTCTGGAAAAATTACATCTTAAGAATCTGAAATTTTTCCTGCAAATCATCCATTATGACTCGATACAAGCATTTGACTCTACAAACACACTGTGGAAAACTAGAAGGGGGGGTTGAATAGTTTTACCAATTTAAAACTTCATTTTAAATATTTAGATCGACTTATGTCAATCTATTTGGTTGTTTATGTTGGACGTTGATAGATAGATATATAAACGTGTAATGAAAGATAAAGAGTAAGAAGCACATCACCACGACACAAGTATTTATAGTGGTTCGGATACAAGGACACCTTCCTTGGCCTACTCCACTCCCCGAGTCACCTACTCGAGTTCAGAACACTACACCAATCTCCTTATGGCGGAGAAGCCTTCACAACGTCGCTTACCCTTTTTCCGGTGCTAGGCTAACCACGGGTTCTTTCACACCAAGGCGAACCACACCTAACACAACGTCGCTTACCCTTTATACGGTGCTAGGCTAACCACCGAGTTCTTTCACACCAAGGAGAACTAATCCTATCACAACGCCGCCTACCCTTTATTAGGTACTAGGCTAAGCACCTAGTTACATTACTCCGGAGGAACTACTACCCTTCACAACACAACACCTAATCTCAAGGAGATCCACCTTGTTACAACACCATCAAGGATATCACCATCCTTAGAAATAAACAATACTTATATGTATAACGATGCACCTCATCGATTATACGACCCAGGCATTCTTCCCTAATGCCACTTGATTTGATTCTTAGGCATCCTTCACTAATGCCTTTGACACAACGCTTGGCACCCTTCACTAATGCCTTTGTCTTGACACCTTTAGCATTCTTCACTAATGCTTTTGACACGGACGATAAGCACCTTTCACTAATGCTTGCCTTGACACTTTCGGCATCCTTTACTAATGCCTTCAACACAACATCTACGGAGGAAGAAAGAACTATCAACAAGAGAACCTCGCTTGTCTTGATGATGACGAAGCATGGCAACTCATGGACTTGAGCTTGCTCGACTTCAAGTGGTGATCTCACCTTTAAGAGGAACCTAGAGAATCACAAAAACAAAAGACAAACTACATAGATCTCTTGGATCCGAGGTTAGAGAGATATAATACTTTGGAGAAAGTATGTGAAAGTGGTGAGTAAAAGGAAGAAATGGTTCTCTATTTATGAGGAAATTTTCATCGTTCGCGGATCCATGGATCCCTCCCACAAGGGATCCGTCTAGCACAAAGCTAGAGATCCGTGGACGCCCTCTTGCCCATGGGTATTTTTGGTTATGGGTCATGGGTTATGGGTTGATCCATGGGTTTTGTTTCTAGATACAATGTATCTCTAGAATACATTGAACTTGGCTAAGTGGTTTGGACAAAACCATGGGTTATGGGTCAATACCATTTGCTAGTTTTTACCCATTTAGTATATACTTGTTTTTACCTATTTTAGTATAAAATTGTTTTTACCCATTTTAGTAAATACTTAGTTAAGTATATGTTAGCCCAATATGTAAACACTATTTGTTGTACATATGTATCTAAATCATAAAAACACTTATACTTGTTTTAGTGTTTTATGTGAAAACGTTAGTGTGTTAGAAAACTATTGAATCAAACTACTTACGTATTTTATTTGTTTCGTTAAAATGATTTTACGTTTGTTATCGACAAAACATTAGAAGATCGTAAAATATGAATAAACGTTTTTACGGCTTATTTGTATTAACAATCTCCCCCTTTTTGTTGATGACAAAACATAAAATTATTTTAAGGAAAAACTAAAAATTCGTAGAAAATTTGAATTAATAGTTTTACTTTCTTCTCCCCCTTTTTGTCGAAACAAAAAGTGTTAAAAGAAACTAACACAATTTTTATAAGAAAAATATGTAAAAGAAAATGTAAAGAGAGCGAGTGACGAGAATGATACTCGTCTTAACTCCCCCTTGACGAGTCCATCCCTTTGAGAGGGCGTCAAGTACATAACGTAAAATAAACTAATGTATTTGCAAATATGTTTGTAAATGGTTCGTCTAAGTGACGAAAACGTGCTCTCCCTTGAAGATTGCAAAGTTGCAAATGGGGTGTCATGAAGTATAATCCAAAAGCGGATTAAGTAGCAAATGATTTTGCAATATCGTTTGACACAAAGCTCCCCTTAGCTTTATGGTATCAAAATCTTTATGTTTATTTTGAAAATCTACAAAGTAAAGGTTAGAAAACAAGAGTATAGTGCATAATTTCCTGCAAATAAAACTCAAGTTAGTAGAAATTTGTGCTTCTGTACCACGGATCCCACGGTTCCCTTTATGTGGGATCCGCTCAGCCATTGTTTGAAAGCAGAGGTACGGTGGTGCCAAACTTGGTGCCAAGGAGTTTGGCGCGACGCTAAGCTTACGCACTGTTACCCCCGTCGCGCCAAACCTCGCGCCAAACTTAATGTACCAACCTTTTTTTTTTTTTTTTTTTTTTTTTTTTTGAATTGCCATTGCATTTAAAAATAGAAGTTGATTTCGAAAGTTTCAGAGGTACCGAGCTTCGTGGTTAAAACTACTAAACCGAAACTTTAGATTAACCGAAACATGAAATACATAATAACCTTAAACATTAAAACTACGGATGGATCCCTAAAACAACATAAAAACATAAAATACATAATAAAACTACTAAACACTTAAAAACGAGTCATCCGAGTCCAAACCATCATCACTTGTTGGCGGAGAATAAACTCCCCATTAATGTATCGACTCTCCATTATGTCGAAAAGTTGTCTTGAGGTACCGAGCCTCCCGTGCTTTTGCTCACGGCGAAGCCTCTTCACGTGCTCGCTCTTGCAAGATCTCCCCGACGCTTTCTTCATCTTGTTCAAACCGCCGAGGAAGCCTCACTTAACCCGCTTGGGTGGTTTTGAAAATCCACCGTGGACCGCTCACAAAGTTGACTTGGAACAATTGGGAGGTACGGATGTTTTCAAACCCCACCGGAAGACATTTTCCGGTGGTGTTGAGTAAACTTCAAACTCGCGAGTTGGAAAGTTGGTTTCCGGCAGTGATCCGTGCCGAAAGTCGGTTTCAAACAACTTCTCCGGGCCGGGAATTCCGAGAAAAGTCTTCATGAGACATTCTTTTTCGTGTGAATTGTGTTATTTGTGTGTCAAACTAATGCCGGTATGATAGTATATATAGAAAACTTAACCGCTTGAATTTGAATTTAACCCGCCTAACAAGCATTCGCTTTTTGAATTCAATTTAACGCTTAAATTTGAATTACCCCGCCCAACAAGATTCGCTTTTTGAATTCAATTTAACGTTGAAAACCACCTTTATAAATAACATCAACCATTTTATTTCACATCTACATCAATCCAAAAACACACACAAATGTCTCAAAATTTGAAGTGGAACAAGTCGAAGAAATTTTGCTTGCATAAGTTTGATACAAATTTCGTAAGCTATGGATATGCAAAATAATCGTTCGAAAATATTTTTGGAATGACGTTATGCATATGTTCAATAATCGACAACCGATGACCATCGTATAAAAAATTCAATCACGGGTAAATGGACGAGGATTAACGTCGATTGCAAAAGGTTCAACGCAATTTACAAACAGTTGCGGTCAAGTGCTCAAATGACCAATCTCATCTCGAAAATGCGAAACTAAGCTTCCAAAGAACAATTTGGTAGAAATGAGTTCAAATATGTTCACGTTTGGGAGATTTTGAAAAATTGCCCAAATTGGGATGTCAAGATTAATTCCAAGAGCATGTTATGTTTTTTAAGTTTATTGTTTTTTATTTCTTGTAATGTTTTTTTTTTATGAATAAAGTAATTTTAGGATATATTGTTTTAAATTTTATAAAAATAAAAATAAAAAATTGAGATTGGCACAAGAAATTCGGTGCCAACGGATACCCATAAATGTGGTGCCAACATTTTCGGTGCCAAACTCAAAATCACGACGCGGCGGTTTGGCACGAGAACGACACGAGTTTGGCACCACTGCACTCAAAGGTTTTAGGGATCCTTGTGTCGGTGCAGTTTCTTCAAAGAATGAGGATATACCAAAGAATGCTAATGAAGAGGTGAAATATGTATATGATGTAACAAGCACAACACACAAAATAATCATGGCATATTCATTCAATAAAATAAGAGATAATCAAATAAATCTCTAAAACTAAGGGAATGAACTAGGCCATACAAATAATACTTAATACTAACTAGTTACTAGACTTAGAACGCGACAATGTGCTTGAGTCTAGGGATGAGTGGACTTGTTTATTTGATCCAACTTTGCAAGAAGATGATTAAACATGAAATGTATCTCATTTCGTGCTTCTGAACAAGTCCTTGAGTGATTAGACAATTTGACAATCATTGTCTTGGTTTGGAACCGAGGAAATGGATATTTTGAGGAGGCTCTATGTGTGATTGTGGGTATTCATTTTGAGAAGTGGGATGAGGTTCTAAAAATGAGGGTGGTAATGGAAATTCTTCCATATGATCAAGGTTGTTCCTTGTCTCCCATGATGGACTAGTTGGTGTTGTTGGTGGTTCCTTATTCAATGAAAAGTTTGGTGAATGAGAGGTTCTTGGTGGTGAATGATCCAATGAGTAGATGTTTGGGTGAGGGAGAGGCTCATTCAAGGAGTGTAGTCCATGCTCAAGGAATGAGGGTTTTGACGGCTTGCTAGAACTAGCCATGTTTGGCTTTGAACTAGATGATCCTTTTTCTAGTCCGAAAGGTTTGATGCTAATCCTTGCGGTTCTCTTAGCACTTGTTGGATGAGTTTGATGAGGTGGGATTCTAGTATTATTATCTCTAATGGGAGATGTTTCGGTGGATGAGATTTCATGGATCATTTGACCCTTTCTTTTGGATGATCCTATGGTTGAAGAGTTGTTGCTAAGAGCCTTAGTCATAGTTATGATGATGCTAATAAAAACTTCTAGTTGCTGATTTTTTAAAGGTAAGTGAGAATGGTGCCTTAGTCCTAAGGTTGTTTGGTTTATAAAGGATAATTTGAATTAGAAAATTAAATTCTTGCCCACTTAGAGGATTAAGCATGCACTTAGGATTTTGATCAGCTCTAGGAGGATAATAAATGAATGCTAAAAGTGGTTAGATAACCAAAGTGTAGAAAACTAGAAG
Source organism: Chrysanthemum lavandulifolium (assembly GCA_022545495.1). Classification (NCBI taxonomy): domain Eukaryota; kingdom Viridiplantae; phylum Streptophyta; class Magnoliopsida; order Asterales; family Asteraceae; genus Chrysanthemum; species Chrysanthemum lavandulifolium. The sequence goes on along the minus strand of CM040239.1, from coordinate 237,029,405 downwards.
GGGGGTTGAATAGTTTACCGATTAAAAACTTTGTTTTGAAACTTATTGAAAGATCAATTGATATTGATCTTTAGTATGTTAATGAAATATGCAAGCAATATGTAATAAGTAAATAAGGAAAGAAATGCTCAAACCACAACAAGTTGTTTATAGTGGTTCGCCTACAAGGACTCTTTTTCCTTGCCCTACTCCACTCCCGAGTCTCACACTCGAGTTTAACTTCACTAGTCAACAAGCTCCTTTCACCGCGGAGAAAACCTTTACACTTCGCTTACACTATTTCCGACACTAAGCTAGATGTCAAGTTCTTTCCAAGGGTACAACTACTCCCACACACAATGTATTTTGAGGACTAAAATACTAACCACTCACACTCACAAGATTATGATGGTTTGATACAACAATGAAGTATGGATCAACACTAGATCATACAACACTAAACAAACAAGACTTCCAACTCTCGTTGAAGCTTGAATATGACTTGATCTTCTTTGCTACAAAAGAGATCACTAATATGATATGAAACCTGAATTAGAAAGGTTAGAGAGAAGATATGTATGAGAGTATGTTAGAAAGGGATGAGAAACTACTTGGCTTGGCATTGCTATTTATAGCCAAATTGGACAGAGAGGCGTCCACGGACGGCGGACCCTTAAAGGGTTCCGCTTGGTGTACCATTTTGGTACCGCTGGTCCGACACCAAGATATCAAATCTTGCCTAAAGTCAACTCTATCTAAGTGAGATTGTGCAAGTTATGAAGAGTACAAATCTTCACAAAATATCTAATGGAATCTTCCAATGATTTCCATGATGTAATACATGATGTCAAATGTTGTATTACTATTTATAGAAATATGCAATGCTTAAGTAGTGTTTGGTTTTAAGAACCTAACACATTCTACAAACTACTATCATACATAATGATTAGAGTCATATCAAGATGTTACTAATCATAAATGTAAATGCTTGAATGATGAATATATTGTTTGAGAAAGCTTGTTTTAATATCTAATAAACTTGACAAGCTTTAAGCTTTTATAAATTAAATTTACTTTTGTCGTTAACAAAACTTAGGCAAAGATCAAAATATAAATAACGTTTAATGACGATATTTGTATTAACACAAAGGTGACTTAAAATTGAATATGGAAGTCGATTTAGGCTTTCTGCAGCCTACGGATCCGGATCCCTCTCGCCAGGATCCGTCTCGGTTAAAGACCGTGGATCCGTACTGTCAGCATGTTCTAGGTGAAATGATTATGCTTTTGTAAGGTTTATTATCAATGGATTTCGAGGTTTTGACTTAATTTTAAAGTCTTTAGTCGTTGGATATCTCAAATCCTCAACCATAATGAGTGATGGTGCTTAATGATGGTTTGGGTAAGAAAAATTGACTTTGGGTAGTCTAACTATGTGTTTGACAAGGATACATTTAATTTGATATGGAGAAATGGTGGTAATAAGTCCTAGAAGTCAGATGATGACATAAGAAGAATTTACTAAATTCTTTAAAAATAAAAAATAAAAATGAAAAACTAGTTTTGAGCCTAATTTTGAGTCAAAGGATGATTAAGATCAATTTGCTAAAATTGATGGATATACCAAACTAAGTGCTATCATACGTGATAGATAATGTGTGAGTGTTGGAGAGGAATTATGGTGAGTTTTGACGAGTTGAAAAAACATTTTGAAATATATCCTAGGTAAGCCATGGATGAGAGTGAGGCTTTCAACTATTTGAGGATGACTTAGTTGGCTCTAGTATCTTGTGTTTGACTAGTGTGAAGTGATCTAGTATGTTATTTTGATGTAAGCAAGTCCGTATTGCTTATCGAGGTCACGGATCCCGCGGTTCCCTTCGGGAGGGATCCGCTAGTTCAAATGTGGGATCCGCCATCAGATCAAGGCTTTCAGCAAATGTGCAACTTTGCACTTTTTAGAAATGCTTCTCCTAGTTGTTTCTATGGGGACTAAATGCAAGAACACAACAAGCATAATGTATAGCAAAGTAGAAAGAGCTAAAATTCCTAGAATGAGTGACAACGACCACTCAAGGGGTCGTAAAATCTCATTCTTCAAATTCCTAAGTTAGAATTGTTTAGTGCCAAGATATGGCGATACCTACATACTACGAGCATAGTTTAAAGTGTTACAAACCATTGTTTGAAATTGTTCATCACAAATTTCGGTCCTATGACCTTACCTCTCTTCTCCTCCCCATCCCCGTCTTCACCAGTCCTCCACTCTTTATCATACCATTTCTACCTCTTTTTCTTCAAGAAATTGGCAAAGCACTTGAAGATTCCCTTGGTTTGTTGCCATTCGGGTGATGCACCAGGAACGTCTGACAATTGGTTGATATACTCCAAGGGGTCGAGTTCGGTATTTCTGAGTGGGTTGCTACTTCCTTCACCTTCTCTTTGTCTCTCCCTTTCTTCCCATGAATCAGTGGGTGGGTGAGGCCTCTTGCCTTCCACCATAAACCTTGTTGTTCTACCCTCGGTTAATGGTACCATAACTTTGTTGCAAAAGCTATGATCATAGGATTGTGGAGAAGGATCTAATGCAAAGATGAATTTAGCAAGATGGGTTAGAAGCATTGCGTATGGAAGTACCATTTTGTCCATGCTTCTTACACTTTCCATTCTTTTGATCATGTAGTAAGCAACGTTGAAACGAGTCTCGGTCACTAGGCAATAGATCATGAAGCTTAGACAAGCGTTGGGGTGATCCTTGTTTCCAACTAGACACACCACATTCTCCTCACTACATCCTCCCATTTCCTATACAATGGATACATTCAAAGCTCCATTTGGAAAGGATCCTATAGATCACCTTCAATTCCTAGTGACTCTTGATGGTGATGCTCCGGTTGGAACACGTGTCCCTCACCGTGGTTGCTTCGGGATCAAGGAGTGGTAGATAGCATGATGATCAACCATTGTGTAGTTGTTCCAAAGACCATTCATTGGAGTACATGCAAACACCTTGGTATGGAACCCTATAATTCTTCCAAACTCTACAAGTGAAAGACTAAACTCTTGCTCATTGATGATGAAGGCGATTGAGATGGACCCATCTTCATTTCTAACTATTCTCATGGTCTTGTAGAACTCAAGTACAAAGGCCGGGAAAATTTGTTCGTCTATGTCCAATAGACAATCAAACCCAATAGTTCCAAACACTTCCCTTATGTCGGTATTTGCAAGAAATGAAGGTTCAACAACTCTACCTTCGTGAAAGAGTCTTCTTTCAAGCATCTTAAAGGCTTTCCTATCGTCCGGACTTAGTCCATCTTTCCTATGGTACATGGGTATGTAGTGAACGGTGTCTTAGTAATCTTGTTGCTTGTTGCTTGGCATGATTTGTTCCTAAACAATACAACCAAAATGTGGTGTTAATTATGAATAGTAACCTAGAGGGTTTGATCACAATTTTGCTCTCATCATCTTTGTTGAATTCAAGAAATGTGTTTAATTTGTATTAACAATGTTAATTCTTTGATTTAGATTATCTTAGAAAACAATGTGGTGACAAATTATGATAAACCCATTTGAACCCAACTCTTAAAGATGAAGAAATTGTAATCCTAGAAATAAAGGAATTAAATTAACAATGTAGTGAAGATTATACCTACACAATTGATTGTTAAGCTTGAGAGGAATGATCAAATTGCTCCTTTGAACAGTAGCTGAGTTCTTGTTCGTGAGTCTTTGAGGTGAGTATAATTGTGGAACATCCACAGTGATCATTCTTTAATTTAAGTTGTCTTCATTGCACGGATCCTGCAGATCCTCTCATTTCGGATCCGGCTAGTGTAAACGCAGGATCCGCATGACAAACAAAAATCACTCAAACATTCCTTGATAACTTTGGTTTGGGAGTTCTAAAACGCCTAGTGTTTTGATGTCAAGGATCTAAAACTTGTGGTTTGAGGTTTTGAAGATTTAATACTATTCCTATTAGATGTGGTTCCTCTTTTAAGAATTAGTCATAATTCTTGGGAAGCTTTTCAAACATTATAATAAAATCCTATTTTATCATAATATAAGAAGTTTCACATGGATATTTATTTACATAGATGAAGTGTCAATAAACCCTTTGTGATTAATAATGATTGAGGCTATCGAATAACCAAGATATCATTATTACGAGTTGGTAGCGTAGACTATACAAATTAGTCGAAGAATACTATTCTTGATGATGACTATAATATGGATAACTACTTAAGTAATTACTAATAGATATAAATCATGCGAATAAAATCAAAAGTAAATTATTAGCGATCATACCTTTGCTAAATATTCTTTTTAAGAAAAGAAGTATTTAGATGAAATGTTTTTTGATTTTCTTGGAATCTCCAGATTCATGTTGTGAGAAGGACAACACTAAACATTCTTTTGCGAAAAGAAATATTTAGATAGATTCTTCATGATCTTCTTGGTGACTCTAAATCCAAGTATGGATAATGCTTAACAAGGAAAATGTTTGAACATTCTATCATTGTCCAACAATAAACATTATAATGATTTTAAACAAATGACAAAAAAAATCCTTCTTTGTAGTTTTCAAACATACAAGGATCGTATACTTTAAGAAACTTGGTAACGAAGCTCTAATACCAATTGTGGAAAACTAGAAGGGGGGTTGAATAGTTTTACCAATTTAAAACTTCCTTTTAAATATTTAGATCGACGTATGTCAATCTATTTGGTTGTTTATGTTGGACGTTGATAGATAGATATATAAACGTGTAATGAAAGATAAAGAGTAAGAAGCACATCACCACGACACAAGTATTTATAGTGGTTCGACTACAAGGACACCTTCCTTGGCCTACTCCATTCCCCGAGTCACCTACTCGAGAGTTCGTAAACACTACACCAATCTCCTTATGGCGGAGAAGCCTTCAAAACGTCGCCTACCCTTTTTCCGGTGCTAGGCTAACCACCGGGTTCTTTCACACCAAGGCGAACCACACCTAACACAACGTCGCATACCCTTTATACAGTGCTAGGCTAACCACCGAGTTCTTTCACACCAAGGAGAACTAATCCTATCACAACGTCACCTACCCTTTATTAGGTACTAGGCTAAGCACCTAGTTCCATTACTATGGAGGAACTACTACCCTTCACAACACAACACCTAATCTCAAGGAGATCCACCCTAGTTACAACACCATCAAGGATATCACCATCCTTGAAATAAACAATACTTATATGTATAACGATGCACCTCATCGATTATCGACCTAGGCATTCTTCCCTAATGCCACTTGATTTGATTCTTAGGCATCCTTCACTAATGTCTTTGACACAACGCTTGGCACCCTTCACTAATGCCTTCGTCTTGACACCGTAGCATTCTTCACTAATGCTTTTGACACGGACGATAAGCACCTTTCACTAATGCTTTCCTTGACACTTTCGCATCCTTCACTAATGCCTTCAACACAACATCTACGGAGGAAGAAAGAACTATCAACAAGAGAACCTCAGTTGTCTTGATGATGACGAAGCATGGCAACTCATGGACTTGAGCTTGCTCGACTTCAAGAAGTGGTGATCTCACCTTTAAGAGGAACCTAGAGAATCACAAAAAAACAAAAGACAAACTACATAGATCTCTTGGATATGAGGTTAGAGAGATATAATACTTTGGAGAAAGTATGTGTGAAAGTGGTGAGTAAAAGGAAGAAATGGATCTCTATTTATAGAGGAAATTTTCACTGTCACGGATCCATGGATCCTCCCACAAGGGATCCGTCTAGCACAAAGCTAGGGATCCGTGGGGCCTCCTCTTTGCCCATGGGTATTTTTGGTTATGGGTCATGGGTCATGGGTTATGGGTTGATCCATGGGTTTCTTTCTAGATACAATGTATCTCTAGAATACATTGAACTTGGCTAAGTGGTTTGGGCAAAACCATGGGTTATGGGTCAATACCATTTGCTAGTTTTTACCCATTTAGTATATATTTGTTTTTACCTATTTTAATATAAACTTGTTTTTACCCATTTTAGTATATACTTAGTTAAGTATATGTTAGCCCAATATGTAAACACTAGTTGTTGTACATATGTATCTAAATCATAAAAACACTTCACTAGTACAAAAATGGGATTTGGTCACGCATGGTCGAAATGGAACGGCCACACATTCGCATATTTGTGTGGCTGAAGGTACAAAAATTGACAACATTTATTAATTAGTCACACATGAAAATTTTGATTGTGTGACCATTAGAATCAGATTGCCACACAATTGAACATTGTGTGGCTAAAGGTATCTGGTGATTTTGTTTCGGATCATTTAGCCACAAATGAATTTGGAACGCGTGACAAATACAAGTAACCTTGATGCGTTAGTCACATGAAGTAATTTTTGTGTGTCTAAATCATAGAGTCAAGTTTTGTCACACATTATTTAAGGGTGATGATATGTTTTGCCAACTCTTTAGCCACATCTCGAAATTGGAAGCAGTGACAAATGAAAAGTAAGGTTGAAGCATTAGTCACGATATACATATAAACAAAGGACAAATATATGTCACACACTTGAACACTTGTGACCAAAAGGCATATATGGTCACACTAAATGTTTTGTCACACATTCGTTAAGTGTAGCCAAAATCCAGTACATATGTTCACGTAAGTTAATATGTGTGTTTAAAGTTTAGTTTGTGTTAGCTTGCCAAAAGCTAATCTATAAAGTCACATTTACTGCTAACACTGTGATCAAATGCCATATATGGTCACACTAAACGTTTTGTCACACATATTATTTAAGTGTAGCCAAAATCCAGTACATATAGTCACGTAACTTTATATGTGGCCATTAGATGATCAATAGTCACACAAAATACACGTTTCTTCACTTTAAACACCATATGGTCTCACTTATTAACACTTTTAGCCACTTTATGGTTAATTGTATGTGACTGAATACCCAAAGCAAACATGCTTTGTGTGACTAAATGTTAGAAAAGGCCACACAAAGATAAAATTCATGTGGCCATTGGATGATCAATAGTCACACAAAATACACGTTTCTTCACTTGAAACACCATATGGTCACTTATTAACACTTTTAGCCACTTTATGATTAATTGTATGTGACTAAATACCCAAAAGAAACATGCTTTGTGTGACTAAATGTTAGAAAAGGCCACACAAACATAAAATTCATGTGGCCATTGGATGATTAATAGTCACAAAAAAAACTATTCGGTTTTTCATAAATGTAACTAACTACGAATACTAAAGCAGACTTAACTTAGGTCCAGCAGACTTAACTTTGTAATCGCAGCCTTAACCACTAAAACTAACCTACCGGACTTAACTTTGTCTTGATGACTTTAACCACTAAACTTTTTTGCTCATAATAGTCACACCATATCACAAATGTGTGTCTAAACTATGTTTATGGCCACATTATAAGGGTATTATATGTGACTAATACATTCAAATTAGTCACATTGTGAAATATTCATGTGACTATTATTTATAGCAAAATGTGAACTCAACCGGTTCCTAGGTCGACGTAGAACGACGAAGCCTATTCCGAAGCGACCAAGGTTCCTCGACGTCGTAGACCAAGTTTCCTAGGCCGACATAAATGTGCCCCGACGGTTCCTAGGCCGAAGTAGAACGACGGAGCCTATTCTGAAACGACCAAGGTTCCTCGACGTCGTAGACCGAGTTTCCTATGCCGACGTAAACGTGCCCCGACGGTTCCTAGGCCGACGTAGAACGACGGAGCCTATTCCGAAACGACTAGGTTCCTCGACGTCGTAGACCAAGTTTCCTAAGCCGACGTTTACGTACCCCGACGGTTCCTAGGCTGACGTAGAATGACGGAGCCTATTTCGAAACGACTAAGGTTCCTCGATGTCGTTGACCGAGTTTCTTAGGCCGACGTAAACCTGCCCCGACGGTTTATCATTAACCTTGATATTAGTCACATTGAGTTTTTGTGTGACTAAATTCAAGATGTTATGTATGGTTACATGAAGAATTTATTTAGGTGTCTAAATCATAGAGTCATATCTTGTCACACATTATTTAAGTGTAGTCACAATTCGATACATATCACAAATGTGTGACTAAATTGTGTTACGAGTAATAAAAAATAGTAAGAAAATAAAAAAGGATGTTACACACCAACGTGAATCGAACCCGCGACCTCCCCTACGGAAGTCAAGTGAGTTACCATCTTGCCAGAGTAACATATTCGTTAATGTAATGCATTTCCTTTTTAATATAGAAGTTTAAGCTTCATTGTTTTTTGCTACTAGCTTAAAGAGTTCTTATACAAGTTTCTTATTAAACCATGACTTTTTCTCCCCCTGCTTATTTTCAATTTGTTTCACTTTTAAAATTTCAAATTTAGCAAAACTAAAAAATTTGTAGCTTATTTGGTTTAAAGGGTAAAATATCATAACGGTTTAAACCATTCTCGTTCATTTTTTTTCTTGATTTCGACCATTTTTGTACGTCTGGGTAGGGGTGAGCAAACGACCCGGACCGACCGAGACCGGACCGGACCACAAACCGACTATTTTGGCCTTAGTAGACTCCAAACGGTCCGGTCCGACCGACGGACAGACCGGGACCGGACCGGACCGACCACATTCGGTCTCAGTCTCGGCTTTTACCTTAATTCGGTCTTCGGTCTTGTCGGTCCGGTCTGGTCCGGTCCCGGACCGATGCTCACCCTTACGTCTGGGACCCTTTTTGTCTATTGTCTAACGTTTTATTAAAAAAATGGTATGAAGGCGTACAAAATGTACGAAAGCGAACATAACGTAGCAAAACAAGGAAAAAGGAGAAGGCGATGAAACGAAAATATCGTACAAAATATACGACAACGTAATAAACGTTTAACGTTTTAATATGGAGGAAAACGTTAAAAAAAGCTTGAAAACATATGAAAACGAGAGAAAATGGCCAAAACGTTCAAAATGGATGAAATCGGTCGAAAAGGTCGAAATCGGTCGAACACGGTCACAATCGGTCGTAGTCGGTCTAAAACGGTCTAAATCCGTCGAAATCTGTCGAAAATTGTCAAAATCGGTCGAAAACTAGCGAGATCGGTCAAAATCGATTGAACGGTCAAAAGGGGACGAAAAACGTTACAAACGGATGAAAACGTAAAAAAATAATAAGTACAAAACGTATAAAAATGTTGTATAGTATTTGTCTTAGTTTACAAAACCCAATGCACATGACCCATGTTAATTACCCATTGTCGATCACCAGTCATGTATTGGTCGATAACATGACACTATAGCCACTACAACCCAATGCACATGACCCATTACCCATGTTAATTACCCATTGTCAACAATCATGGATGTGTCGTAACATGACACTGTAAGCAACTATAACCCAATGCATATGACCCATATGATGTCAAATACCTATTAATGAATGTGACCAGTGATAACCTAATGCACATGAACCATGACCCATGTGAATTAGCCATTATCACCGGTCATGCATGAGTTGCACCGACTTCGTAGGTGTATAGTTATAGTGTGAAGGTTATATGAATTGTATTGGAAGTTATTAAAGGCGGTCATGCATGGGTTGCACCGGCTTGATAGGTGTATACCGTTTGTCACAGACACTAAGAAGCAAGTATCCAGGGACCTCCCGATCATGTTATCCAAGATTGAGAAAGTTTGAACTCGACTTGAGCTTGACTCGAAAAGCTCGATTTATATGTAAAGATGTTTTTTATTACACAAATTGAAATTGAAATATCGCCTAAAAATCGAATTTGAACTTATACAATGTTGAGCTCAACTCATTAAACATTTCGAGTCGAACTTATACAAGGTTGAGCTCAACTCATTAAACATTTCGAGTTCATTTGATAGGCTTGAGTTTGAGCTTAAAGCTCGATAAGAATCAGTTCGAAAGAACTCTAGTTGGCTCGAGCTCGGCTCGTTTATGCGATTCGGAAATAAAAAATTAAAGTTTGGCTCGAGCTTGACTCGTAATATATCATTTCCGCCCCTAATAAAAACAAAGATTAAGATATTTCATGTGTTAAATTTCACATGTCCCGCACTTAGTTTTTCACAAAATAAAATTTCCCTCTCAACTTTTCACAAACCCCGCCTAAATTTTCCCCCAAAATCAAATTGCCCTCCACCCGTTTTTATCTTTTTTCTCAGATCTCACATAATCTTGTTTTCCCCAAAAATTTTGAGATTCCTTAACTGAGCGGGAGATACTTTTCACTTTTCCCTCTTTTGAGTTTCAATTGAACAAAAACCCTAACATAAAAAAGTCAGCCGTTCTCTAATTATTCTTCTAATAGGCGTCTTGATTTACCATCATTCTCTTCACAAGCTCTAAGCCAAATATGATTTTTCATCAACTAAGCCAAATCTTATTCTTGTAACCAACCCTTACTAATCACAACCCCAGTCACAAATCACATACCCGTCGCGATTCACCATCTTCACTCTCTATTTCAAGTCCAATCACAAATCAGGTAGTTTAATGCATTATATGTTCAATTTAATTATCAATTTGATGTCTTCATGACTCAATTTTATGTTTGGCTGATTTTAGGAATTAGGGTTCATATAAACCCGAATCTATACAAGCTTGGAACATACTTTTTGTTGTAATTGATGATCATTATAAGGTAGTCACTTGATTTTTTTTTTCATTTTATGCTTAATATTACATGTTTTTGTTACAAAAATATTGATGATCGTTATAAGGTATATATTTTGCGTAGTAGCTTCTTGATTTTTCATAAAATGGTATATATTTTTGCGTAGTAGTTTCTTGATTTTTCTTATTTTAGTCATCATACCAGCTTTGTATATCTAACTGGAGGTGACGAGATCGGGGTCTGGCTACGAGTTATTTTTAGCATGGGTCAATATGTGATTAGGTCGAGTTGACCAACAAACACTTTTGTTCGTTTTTCTTATAAATGATTAATGAACTAATTCTGATTACAGAAACATTATTATTACAACAATATGTATTTCTCTAAATAAAACCATTTTTGGGTGTTGTATGCATTTAAAAGTATACTATCCGCTACTTCTAATAAGTAAATGTTTTGCTCAACTTATTAGGGGTGATATTTTGCAGAATTGTTGAGAGTGTGGGACAAGATGTAACTGAATTTGTAGCGGGTGACCATGTTCTGACTTTGTTATTTGTTTATTCAGGGGGGTAAAAGTAGTGGGAAAAGATGTAAAAAATAAGTTGATAAACATCATTATGTGATTATGAATAGTATATGAACTGACTATTTGACGTATAGATTTTCGTGACATTTAGGACCAGCAACTTTGCAACTGGTATTGTTGTCACTCAAATTGCAATAGTGAATTTTAAATTTAGCTCATTGCAAGTGTAGGTTAGTCTTTTCGTGACATTTAGGACCAGCAATTTTGCAACTGATACTTGTGAAATATTTCCTGAAAATCATGTTTATTAGTTATTTGTTTATTCAGGGGGGTAAAAGTAGTGGGAAAATGAGCCGTGAAGAATCACCAAATGCTCGTAAGTTACAGTTCTTCACCAAAAAATTTGTACCTTTGCAACTATTTTTGCTTATGTATTGATTATATTTTATTACGCAGACTAAAGTTGGCAAGAATGAACCACCGAGTGACGAGTTTTTTCCTCGCCGAATGAACGGGCTTCTAAGAAATTGACTGGTCTCGGTGTAACCTCGTTAAGGTTCTTTCTTATTCCGACCTAAAGAAGTCTCCCACCGCAAGTTCGTGATGACCTCGCCTACTCTTGCAATGGTGCCGGTGAAGCCTAGTTACAGGTTTGTTTTGTTAATCTTATTCTTGTGTTAAATAATGTATCGGAAACTGAATAGAATAAACGTGAGAATTTGTTATCTTAATCTAAGTTCTACATTTTCGCATTTGTACTATGACAGAACGAGTGAGAACTTAAAAGGGAGAGAAGAAAGCAGTCTAATCGGGAATCTGCCACGAGGTCTAGATTAAGGAAACATGTACGAGGATCTTTTGGAACATCAAGTTTTAAAAAAAAACTATATAATAAAATAGATATATCCATTAGTTGGTCAAGTGATATATTTATATGAAAAGTGCTCATTATGGAATATGGCATACTTTTTTACCCAAGTATTATATTACGACTGATAGTTCGCAAAAAGCTATGAGTACTAGTTATGAGATCGAATAAATGTGTTACTTTCATTTTGATATAACAAATATTTCATTGCTTTGCTTTTTCTACTATAATATGAGGATAATGACCTTTTATATGCTTACAATTTAGAGCTTTTTACGTAGAAAAATTGCTAGTGATATATGTAAATTTGAAATTTTAATTATCTAGGCTGAAGCCGAAGAACTCGCGATAAAAGTTGGAGCCCTCACTATTGAAAACTTGACCCTGAAGTCTGAGATTAACCGGTTGACCGATAACTCAAAAAATTGAAGTTTCGTAATGCCAAACTTATGGTAATACCATTTTCTTTCTTTATCGTTTTCTAACCCGCTATTACTTTTCACCTTCTCACGCTTTTCTTTGACCTCGTGAAAAACTTAAAATGCACAAAGAAGAACAAAATAGTGAAGACCCACGACTCGATACAAAGGGTTTGTCCTCGAGACACCCAACCTTCTATCTAAGGTTGACAACGGTTCTAGCTCGAGTTCGTAATGAAGAAGCCAAGAAGGTGAAGTGTATGAAGGAAACATTAATCAAAACCTAGCGCAAAGCTTCATCAACTCTGGATGCTAGCCCTCGGCCGATGTCATTGTCGCAAGTTGATCCTAATCAAATAACCCGCAATAAGTAACTGCTTGCTTACCATAGTTTTCAAAAATGATTATGTGAATTTGGCGTCATTTTCAAACCGAAATTACTTCTAACGTAAGTAGCTAATGGAAGTACCCGAATAGGACTGTGACTTGGGTGATGAGATAAACAAGTGAGATTTTTAGACTTTTGTCTGGTCGTGCTTTGATATTTCTGTAGCGAACCTGAAATGTGGTTTTTAGTTTCAGAGTTTGCTTCGAAATTGGCCACCGATTGGTAACCTTTATTAAGACATACTAACAATTTATAAATGTTTCATTTTGCTTGCAGATATCAGATGCGATTGAGAATGAAAAGGTGGTAAATAAGACTTTCAAGATATACAACGTGGTAAATAAGACTTTCAAGATATACAACGTGGATCATTCGGTTTGTGGCCGTGGCACGCGGTTGTTGCAAAGAAGTATGGAGATACTGGTTTTACTGGGCAGTTAAACATAACGTAAGAACCTCGATCTAAATAGGAAGTATCTTAGTAACATTGTTGGTATTTGAGAATATGATTATGTACGACATTACAATTGTATATTTGGTTCAGTTATATACATTCGAGTTTTATTCAATTTTAAATTGCTTTTTGTTTTTAATTATGTTTTATATATATATATACTCATTCCAGCAGCACTAACATAGTATTAGCAGTACTAACTTGCTCAAGCAGTACTAACTTAGTAGTAGCAGTAGTAACCCTGTGACTAAAAGATGCGCTCACATAATATGGTCACGCTTATCAACATTATTGGTCACTCTTTGTTTAATTCGATGTGTGACTAAATATTATAAAATGTCACACAAACTAAAAATTCATGTGACCATTGGATGAACAATAGTCACACAAAATAGACATTTCTTCACTTTAACCAACATATGGTCACACTTATTTAACACTTTTGGCCACTTTATGCTTAATTGTATGTGACTAAATACCCAAAACAAACATGCTTTGTGTGACTAAATGTTAAAAAAGGCCACACAAACATAAAATTCATGTGTCCATTGGATGATCAATAGTCACACAAAATACACATTTCTTCAATCTAAACACCATACGGTCACACTTATTAACACTTTTAGCCACTTTATGGTTAATTGTATGTGACTAAATACAAAAAAAAAACATGCTTTGTGTGACTAAATGTTAGAAAAGGCCACACAAACATAAAATTCAAGTGGCCATTGGATGATCAATAGTCACACAAAAGACACATTTCTTCACTTTAAACACCATACGGTCACACTTAGTAACACTTTTAGCCACTTTATACTTAATTGAATGTGACTAAATACCCAAAAGAAACATGCTTTGTGTGACTAAATGTTAGAAAAGGCCACACAAACATAAAATTCATGTGGCCATTGGATGATGAATAGTCACACAAAACACACATTTCTTCACTTAAAACACCATATGGTCACACTTATTAACACTTTTAGCCACTTTATGGTTAATTGTATGTGACTAAATACCCAAAACAAACATGCTTTGTGTGACTAAATGTTAGAAAAGGCCACAAAAACATAAAATTCATGTGGCCATTGGATGATCAATAGTCACTCAAAATACACGTTTCTTCACTTTAACACCATATGGTCACACTTATTAACACTTTTGGCCACTTTATGATTAATTGTATGTGACTAAATACACAAAACAAACATGCTTTGTGTGACTAAATGTTACAAAAGGCCACACAAACATAAAATTCAAGTGGCCATTGGATGATCAATAGTCACACAAAAGACATATTTCTTCACCTTAAACAACATATGGTCACACTTATTAACACTCTTGGCAACTTTATGCTTAATTGTATGTGACTAAATACCCAAAAGAAACATGCTTTGTGTGACTATACAGTGTTTATGGTCACTAATACGGATTAATCCAACAAAATTTGTACCTAATTAGTCACGCATGTTACGGTTTTGGTTACTCTTTGCAATAGAGACTAAAAAGTCAAACACGTGACCATAGAGTACCTATGGTCGCTGCACCTTTAGTCACACACGGTTGAAAAATCATGTGTGACTATATGTATATCGTCACACATATTCGGTGTGGCCAAATCCACTTTTTGTTCTAGTGCTTATACTTGTTTTAGTGTTTTATGTGAAAACGTTAGTGTGTTAGAAAACTATTGAATCAAACTATTTACGTATTTTATTTGTTTCGTTAAAATGATTTTACGTTTGTTATCGACAAAACATTAGAAGATCGTAAAATATAAATAAACGTTTTTACGGCTTATTTGTATTAACACACACATATATATCAATTTCATTAGTTGTAATTCTCATGTTCACATTCTTTTAAAAACGTATGTAATCCTCTCTACACTTATCCTTTTGTAAAATACCTTTATATGTAATCAAGACGAGGTTAAAGACAAAATAAAGCATTATCACAAAATCAAACATGAGAATAAACAACAATGAAAAAGATATATGACACACAAACAAGCAAACAATTAAGCATGTGTTGCCTCCACGAAGCGTTTTTCTATATTTATGACTCTTGTAGCTAGACTCGAAGTCGTGCTCCTACGTTGTTTCGTGTACGCTTACGTGCCCATATCTAAGCCATTCCAATGTTCTCTCACTTTTCTTGTACTCATCTTCTAACTCTAGGCATTTTTTTATAGTACATTTCATTTTTTTCATAAGTATGCCTAAGTCCCCGTTGTTTGTCTCTTTCACTAAGTATCGGAATTGGAGCCATCCGATTACATGCCTCTATATCTTGGTGCTTAAACCTAGGGTGCGTACGAGGCATTTGATAGACAAAATCCTCAACTTCATTAGAGAATGTGACTAAACCATCAATCATCTGTTCATTCAACTTAGTCATTCTCTTAAAGGATGTTCCAAATATTACTTGAGTGAGGCTTAGTTCTCCTAAATCTTCTAAGACCATAAATTCAACCACATAGGCAAAACTTCCAACAAACACATCCAAGTAAGCGACCGCATCAACAACATTGTCCCCTTGATAGGCTAATTCATTCACCTTAATTTTATTCTATAGATTCATTGAGATTAAGTTTAAAGGTAAGAATGAGTGTAAGTAAGCATCAAAACTTTCAAATCCTATTTTACAAGGGAATTGTATGTTAAAGGGGCCATCAACCTCGATTTTACACCTAGGGTCAAAACATTGGGAGGGGTCTTCTTCCATTTCAAAATTAACTTCATCGATGACCTCCCCGTTATCAAGTGCTTCTCCATAGTCAAATTCTTCATCGGAATACGAGTCATAGAAAGGACTATGTTGTTGCCAATTTATTTCATTATCCCTAGGTGATTTCCAAAGTGGTGAACGGGTGAAAGGTTTTGTGGGATTGCGTTTTCCATTGCGGGATTGGGAGCGGGTAGTGTAAAGTTTCTTCGGAAAAATATGCGAATCATGGTGAGTGATGGGATTTACGAACAAAGTCACGAAGAAGGAGGATAGACTACAAGGAAGCTAAAATGAGAAAAATCTTACTTGATAGGAATCAAGCAAGGAACCTAAACGAGATAGAAATCTAACTAGCTATTCTATTCCCAGCCGCGTAAAAACTTGATGCGCTGCTGACGGCGCTCGGGTCAAAAGAACTTCCTTTCGTCGAGCAAGTTTTTCAAGACCCTAGGCATGAACCTAATCATTGTAGTGTAGTATTGGGTAAGCCTCGGGGATTGATATCGTTCTATAGGGGAATAGGAATGCTAGTAAGAAGTGTACTATGCTAAGGTTGAGGTTGTGGAAGATTATTTTTTATCTTTTTATATTTTTTAGAAAGCTAAGGGTAAAATCTCGGGGCTTGGATTTGGGGGGTGGTACTTCTACCGATTACTCTACTATCTAATTACCTATTTCTACGGGTAGTCTTATGTCTATTGATGTGTACTCGTATGATGATTAAAAATGTGTTTACCTAGATACTATTACTCCATAGTTATCTTTTACTGTAGGTTGAATTGTCATGTCCTTATTCTTAACGTGTTGTGTTTCCTAAAGTTGTAGGGTGTGCCTATGCCCTAACTCTTTGAAGTCACCATTGAGTGTAGTAAACGAAATCCACTAAGTCATTCATAAACTATCAAAGATTCATCAAGCATTAAACACAACGATAGCCTAGTCGCACTCCTAAGCCAATTACAATTAAGATAAGAGACAACCTAACAATAATTAACAACTAGGTTTCATAGATCTAAGCAAACACACAAGAAATTTAGCCGGACATGTTAAACAAGCAAGCATACACACATTCAATGGAAGACATAATGAAATTAATGAAGTAAAACACTTATCTTGATGTGTAAAATAGGGTTTGGGACCCTAAGATACTGTCCAAGTCGGACTACAAACGTTTAGGGTTTTTACTCCAAAAGTCTACCTCCCAAAATTCAAAATTCGATTTCTATATATAATTTTACACTTATGACGGTGTCGCTTATAGGTGGGACGCCGATCGTCATTAGGGTTTTCGTCGCGACCAAGTTATCGTTGGGACGACGTCACGTTGTAGTTGTGACGCCGCGGTTGCCAGCAGACGTCTTCGATTCGGATCCGGGCCGCCCGAGATGAAAAGTCTTTGCGACACCTTTCCGCTTCAAAGCCTCGACGCCGTCAGTGTATTTGAGCAAAAGTCTACTAAGCCGTCGGTGTATTTTAATTAAACCAGAGAGGGACGGCGTCGCCTTTAGTTGGGACACCGTCGACCTGGTTCAAGACTTGAGTGTCTTTGATCTTGACTTAGCCATTTTCTTCATATATTCACTCCTTTTCGTCCAAATAAGCATCATTCTAGCATTTTGCTTCCAAGAGACCTAAAAAGTGAAAAGGAACGAAATTAAGCAGTAACGGATATAAAAGTGGTCGATTAAGGGCTTAAATGACCCCTTAAAAGTGTAAGTTTTAAATCCTTATCAGTGCCCTACGCCAATTGGCTTACGGGATATCAGTTGATGCATTAGATGAGTATTTAAAAATAGGTGAACACTGTGCACGCGATTGCCTAGATTTTTTTTACTATGTGCATAATCCATTTGTATGAGGAGGAGTTTTGAAGAAAACCAGATGAGAATGACATTCGCAACTTATACAACGCACATAACATTGTTCATAAGCTATGGGTTTATAAAGCCTTAAAATTTGAAGTCAGTGTTGCGTTTCTTAACTTATTATATTAACTAACAAGAGGATATTTATCAACTTTCACCTTGAATTTTCTAAATACTTATATATTTA
Source organism: Chrysanthemum lavandulifolium (assembly GCA_022545495.1). Lineage (NCBI taxonomy): Eukaryota > Viridiplantae > Streptophyta > Magnoliopsida > Asterales > Asteraceae > Chrysanthemum > Chrysanthemum lavandulifolium. The sequence continues at coordinate 237,011,327 of CM040239.1, read as the reverse complement.
ATACTTACATGTTAAGTACCGTTATTTTAACTACTAATAATGATATACAAAATATGTATACATATATGTACATTTAATTATATACATACCTTGTCAATAATTTTCACATGTACCGTTAATATCTAATACTATGAATAATTATTTTCCGTACATCGTCTCTCAGTTGCCATCAAACCAGAGACTCATTCGTCCTTGATACTTTTCCTATTTTATACTTAAGAACTTCAAGAGCCAATACTTGCAAACATTTAAGAAAACTATTTCAAACTCAAATGCTGTCACACAAGCAAAAATAACCTAAACATTTTAAAACGTTTGAGCTTAATTGAACTTCACTAAGTCTTAAACTAGAACTATGAACTAAATCTTTCCTACTTATCTAGGTTGCGTGTCGATGCGGTTACAGACTACTCTTTGACTTTCACCATCAAACTGCTTTTTGTTGAGGTGAGTTTATAGCCCCAACTTTATTTACTAAACTGTTTTCATAAACTCTGGGGTGAGAAACATGCAAAACCGTTTTCGGACTAAAACTTAAAACTTTTATGTAAACTATTGCGTAGATTAGCCTAAGCCATTGTATCCCGTAAGTTCCCCACTTCATGACCGTGGATTCCTGCTGGGAAGCGCGAATGTTATATATAGATCTATTAAGAGTGACATCCTCGTTCAGTTTGACCGTATAGGCAAACGCGAGCGTATAACATGTCGGAATTCAAGTGTTTTGGGATAGACACTTGTGGGCCAAATTATTTATTTACATGCTTCTAGATGCATGCCCCCTGTTATAGCTTCGGTTGCATAAACTTAGTGCTATCGCAATAGACTGTTTTTGGTATGAGATTATATTCGTTGTAATGCTCATTCACATACTTAGTCCAACTTATGATTTTATTGTTTTATAATAAACCTATGAACTCATCAGCATTTTGCTGACTTTTAGCATGTTTTTCTTAGGTAACTAATCTGCAGGCAAGGATATCGCATGGCATTGGTCATAGATTTTCAACTGAAGTGTTTTTACACAAACTATGACTTGTTTATTTGGACCACTTTAAACTTATGGGTCATGTTTTCCGCACTTGACATTAATGTAAAACAATTTTATTTATTAATGAAATTTTACACGGAGTATGTATTCCTTTCTTTATTACCTTGTGTTGTGAATACCAATTGAGTAGCGGGAAAAGTTCAATACGGAACACAAAATAACTAAAGAACAAATAGCTCAATCTAAGCCATTGATCTTGTATACATCTAACAGATGGATCTCACGTATCAATGTTTCATTTAATTTCATAAAAGGGTAGGTTGGTCACTCATACTTTCACCCACCCCCATTTTCTCTCTCATTCACTCACACAGACTTTCTACTCACTCTTACTCTCTCATCCATCCCTGTCACCTTCACCCAAAGACTTTAACCAATTCAATTATAAATCAAACTTTCACATTCTTCATTTCTTTTTTTTTTAACACAAATGAGTTCCACTTCAAACCAACAATCAAAACGAATAACAATCATCATCATCTACTGAACAACAACAACCTGTAACTGATTCCGTTAACGATGACGGTGACGTTGAGATGGATAAAGGTGACGGTGGTGATGCGTGAAACCGTCCAGATCTAACTTACATCGGCGCTTGAACAACATTCAGCGAATGGAAGCAACAATGGAAGCAACTCCTCCTTCAACGAATCCTTTAGCACCCATTTTTCTTTATAAATCAAATTTTTTATATAGTTTTTTTTTATGAAAATGAACTAAAACCACTTGGGTTTTAAGTTGCTGGAAATGAATAAATGAGAATGGAGAATGGGACAAGAGTGAGGGACAATAGATCTGTGTGACATATAATTTATAAAGGCAAAGCCTACTCAAGCACCCCAAAAATTCCTAGCCATGCACCCCATAGCCTGTGAGTCCCCCACAGGCGGCGGCTGTACCTTTTTTATTTTTTATTTTTTTATTTTTTTTTTAATTTAATTGTGTAGTGTTTAGGTATATGTATAGTGTATTTATTTGTGTAATGTTTTTATATGTATAGTGTATTTAATTGTGTAGTGTTTTTATATGGTATTTATTTTACGTTATGTTTTTTAATTGTGTATTTGTTTCATTTAATTAAACAATAACAATAAAACATTAGACATTAAAACATTAAACAAGTACAACAACAAATGTTACTAATATTACAATGAAATCTACTCACATGAAGATTATTAATGTCATCTATAAGCTCATAGAGTATTCCACTCGACCGACATGCGTGATCAATCGGATTTTTGCCAATTCCGTTGATGCCTCCAACGTCTTTATTCTTGCCTTCAACAAATTGTTTTGAGCCAATAGCATGTTGATCGTTTTATCTTTAGTTTCGCAGTTTGAGCACTGCGTTGAAGAAGAGGCTTGACCAAAGTACTTTTGTTGAAATATTTCCTTCCACATGAAGTATCGACACCCATAGTCTTCAGTCCCTGGTTGTTACATGATGAAACAATTATAAGAAATGTATTCTAAACAAACAAGTTATTGATATATTTACGTAAATAAGCAAACGTTTAATTATTTACCTTTGACAAAGGACATGCATAATACTTCAGACCACAAGTTTTGGGCCTGTGGGATGTTCTTTCAATTATAAACCATCGTCGACAACGACACAAGAAAGGATTTTCTTGTTGCATCCGCCAAAAGAATTTGTATAATTATTCACAACATAAATCAATAATATCATGGTTCACAAAATTAGAAGCTTCGAATGCATAAATAACCAATCTTGTTATAGATTAATAGTTGATACATGGTTCACAAAATCACAATATAACTAGAAACTAAGATCAATCACGCCCGAGGCGTAGCCGCTCCAATGATGCTGCCATCTGTCCCACACGAAATTCTAACTCTGAAATGCGTCTCCTCAATCCGGGATATTTGTTCAAATCTGGGATATTTTGTTTAGCCTTTGATTTTTTGTCCTTTGCGCCGGACGTCCACGATTACTTTCTTTAACAAAGATGTTGTTGGGTTGACACAGATTCAGAGCGTATATACCTCGACTGTTTAACATATTTTTTGACAAACGACGATGCTTTGGTAAAACATTTTGGAATTTTTCTACGCCATCTTGACAAGAAAAATATTCAGCTCTTCAGCTCTTGATTATTCCGGACAACAGCCATGGAACGCTTAGTGTTCTCCAAAATTATCAACAAAATCAAGCGGAATAGGCAATCTCAGATTCGAAAAAAAGGAACTAGTTAAAATTATCGGTATTGACGGGGAGAATAACTTGATAGGCATAAATTTAAAATACATACCTTTTGCTTGAAGGTAATACAGTTCGTGATACCATGGTAAACCATAAACTAACTGCAACTGATGACCACATTCATGTGGGTCCACATCTCGTTTACTTTCTGCAGTATGAGTAGTAAAGCATCTCTTGAAACATTATACCGCATTGTTAAATAGCGTGCCTTACACGCATGCGCTTTCTTGATTTTTCTTGTATTCAAAGAGGCTCGATCGCGCTTTCTTGCAGCCTATAATCTTGTCGATCGAACACAACAACGTGTCTCACCGGACCGCGTGGAGCCTAAGTATAACTTCAACAACAGATGTTGACTCTCAACTCTACATGTTTTGTCCGCCAAAGTCGCGATATTGATCGGTAATGTACGACACAAACATGCGGTCGTAATGTCGCAGCCAGTTACGAAAATACCGCAAAACATCTGAGAAACACAAAGAATTAATAAAGTGAGAAAACAATTCGAGTAGTTATTTATTAAATAATAATAAAAAAATGTATTAATGGATAAGTACCCTGTTTTTGGACCAATAAATCATGTAGGTGCTGATAATAGTGCGTGAACACATCTTCGGTCGGAGCTGTAACCATCAAATCCCATGTCCATCTAACAGACTCATACTCCTCTACCGTATCGAATTTGTGTCTGCAATGCTTGAGCACATTTTGATTGATATGCCATCGATGAGTAACTGTTAGCGTTTGGGAATTCTTCTCTCGCATGCCCCAAGCAACGCTAAATCTGCTTCGGTGACGATAACCCGGGTAATATTGTTCTTGTATCACCAACTTAACACATTCCAACACCCATTTGAAATTTGGCTCTTTTTCAGTCCAAAAGCTAAACGCCATTGAGAATGTTCTGCTTTGTTGGAGTTACCCAACAATTGTAAAGAATGGCAGTTTAAACATCGTGGTGTTGTATGTGGAGTCCATCAGCATGATTTCCGGATATGTTGTCCACAGGGCATATGACTTCGGGTGAACAAAGAATATTTCATCCAGCTCATTGGTGTGGTCATTTACCCTGGGGTAATATGTATAACCTTGATGCCTCAAATATACTAAAAGGAGTTGTATCGGAGTCAAATCACCACGACTGGCGCGACGTATCTTGTCTTGTGCATTGTATACCGTTTTAATGCTAGACACGTTATTCAGATCGTTCTCTTTTAGTGAAGAAAGTATAATTCGTGGTGCTACTTGCTGTTTTGTAAACTGCTTCACCAAAACTAACTCACTTTCTTTTAATCGCATGGCCTGTGAAAAACCATGGAACGAGTTTACAAATTCATGATTATGCCTCGGACACTTGACCCTCAAGATCCAACCACTAGGTTTAGTGGTACCAGTTCTACCAGTTCGACCTTTTATAAATTTCGCCAGTAATCTGAATGGGCAATTAATTTTAGCGGTACTAGTCTGCCGTTCAAGTTCATCTTCTAAACCTTCACGTGCAGACGTCCCATGTCTAGAACACAAAAATTCGATAGAGTACTTATAGCCCCAATCTGTTTTAGTTCTTCCTTTAACAATAAGAAAACCAACCGATTCAACAGTAGATTGCACCTAATCAGTTAAAGCAACTTCAGTACCGAACACCTAAAAAATAAAAAACACAACAACTTTTATGACTTTCATTTTTAACAAACTTTTATCAAAAATACAACTTTGTACATTTTTAACAACTTTATTTATTGTTACATTTTTTTTACAAACTTTTATATTAGTTTTATTTTTAAAAAACTAATACTTTTAAAAATACAACTCTTTATAATACTTTTAAAAAATTAATACTTTTAAAAAACTAATACTTTTAAAAATACAACTTTTTATAATACTTTTAAAAAACTAATACAACTTTTAAAAAACTAATAACAATTTTATTTTAAAAAACTAATACAAAATTTTATTATAAATACTTTTAACAAACTTTTATTTTAAAAACTAATACAACTTTTAACAAACTTTTATAAATACTTTTATTTTAAAAATAATACTTTTATTTTAAATTATAATACTTTTATTATAATTATTATTATAAAAGAGTGGTATACGTGTGTGGTTATGGGTGTGGTTACGCGTTCGTTCCATGTGGTTTCAGCGTGTACGCGTTTTCTTCTTGTGATATCTGTCTTGAGTTGATATATGTCCTTCTCTCTCTCACTATCCTCACACACAGTAATTGTTTCTCTCTCTGTTTCTCTCTCTCACTATATCTCTCTCTAAAAGTTTTTAGATCTAGATCTAAAAACTTTTTAGATCGTGGTATTGTGGTTATGTTGTGGTGATTTTGCTATTGTGGTTATGTTATGGTGATGTTTCTGTGATGTTGTGGTGGTATCTGTTTTGGTGGTACCTGTTTCGTTTAAGTTTTTAGATCTAAAATTTTTTTAGATCTTGAATCTTTTTAAGATCTTGAAAAAAATTTGATGTTGGTTTAAAAAAATTTGAGGTTGGTTTTCTTTGCTTATATAAAAACATTTTAGATCTAAAAACTTGATCTTGAAAAATATTTGTGGTCGTATCTGTTGTGGTGGTATCTGTTTTGGTGGTATCTGTTTCGTTTAAGTTTTTAGATCTAAAAATTTTTTAGATCTTGAATCTTTTTAAGATCTTGAAAAAAATTTGATGTTGGTTTAAAAAAATTTGAGGTTGGTTTTCTTTGCTTATATAAAAATATTTTAGATCTAAAAACTTGATCTTGAAAATTATTTGTGGTCGTATATGTTGTGGTGGTATCTGTTTGTTTAAGTTTTAGATCTAAAATTTTTAGATCTTTAATCTTTATGATCTTGAAATAAATTTGAGGTTGGTTTAAAAACGTTTGGTTTTCTTTGATTATCTAAAAAATTTTAGATCTAAAACTTGATCTAACAAGTATAAAACTTGTTAGATCGTAGAGAGATGTGGTGATGTTGTGGTATAAACTGTTGTGGTGGTATGAACTGTTGTGGTGGTATCTTTAAGTTTAAGTTTTAGATCTAAATTTTTTAGATCTTGAATCTTTATGATCTTGAAAAAATTTGATGTTGGTTTAAAAAAATTTGAGGTTGGTTTTCTTTGCTTATATAAAAACATTTTAGATCTAAAAACTTGATCTTGAAAAATATTTGTGGTCGTATCTGTTGTGGTGGTATCTGTTTTGGTGGTATCTGTTTCGTTTAAGTTTTTAGATCTAAAATTTTTTTAGATCTTGAATCTTTTTATGATCTTGAAAAAAATTTGAGGTTGGTTTAAAAAAAATTTCTTGGTTTTCTTTGATTATCTAAAAAAATTTTAGATCTAAAAAAATTTGGTATCTGTTTCTTTGATTATCTGTTTGGTTATGTTTTGTAGGTTTGAGGTCCCTCAATAGCATGACCCTTGCAGTTTCATTACCATTACTGGATGGTAAAGTGATCATTTTTAGCTCACTTTGCAACTTTAATGAAAAAAACTTGAATGTTTTGGTATGACACACTTCATTACTGGATGGTAAAGTGGTCATTTTAGCTCACTTTGCAACTTTAATGAAAAAAACTTGAGCTAAAAAAAGGCAATGCTGATTTAAAAAAAAAAAAAAACTTAAGAGTTTTGGCTTGGCAAAACTGAATTTGCAGCCAACATGAGCTAAAAAGCTAATAATCTGAGCCTATTCGATAAGTTTACCTCTTGTGTGTCAAATGGTGACCCAGACATGGTTGTTTGTTGGTGATGTTGTTGCTTTTTGTTGTTGCTTTCTGCTTGTTTGGTGCTGTTGGTGTTGTTGTGTTGTAGCTTTCTGTTGGTGCTGATGGTGTTGTGGTGTTGTTGCTTTTTGCTAGCTTGTGAGACTTTGTGTAGTTTGTGTTGTTGCTTTCTTGTTGGTGTTGTGGTGATGTTGCTTTCATGTGGCATTATAAGCCTGTGCGTGCTATGCTGGTACCCCCTTGAGAATCTTAGTTACTTTCTTGTGAATGTTTGCAGTTTTGGAATCCTACTTATCACATTCATGTGAATATTGTTGAACCTGTGCCTGCTATGTTGAAAACATGTAACTTGTGAATATCGTTGAACTTGTGAGGCTTGTGTCCTTGTGCGATTTGAGACTTGTGAGACTTTGTGTTTGAGACTTTGAGACTTGTGAGACTTGTGCGATTCGGACTTGTGCGGTTCACGTGAACTAGTGACATTGTGCGTTCTGTGAAATTGTGACTTTGTGCGGTTGTGACTTAAAATTTTCCGAGGCGATGATGATAAAAACCTAATGGACGGTAAAGTGAGATCAAATCTCACTTTGCAACCTTCGAGTTTGAGCCTAAAAATTTTCCGAGGCGATGATGATTTTGAGTCTAAAAATTTTCGAGGCGATGATGAAAACCGATGGACGACAAAGTGAGATAAAATCTCACTTTGCAACCTTCAATCTGAGCCTCAAAATTTTCCGACTACGTTTATTTTTTAAAGTTTTAAAACCGATTCATAAAAAAAAAAAAAAAAAGTTATAAAAACTTGTAAAAAAAAAAAAAAAAACTTGTAAAAAAAAACTTGTAAAGTAAAAAAAACAAAAACAAAGTTACACTACCCCAACACAAAACACCCCAAAAGACGCCCACCACCCGGTGGCGGATCCGAAATCGAAATAGGGTATGCACAATTTTAAGTGGAGTTGTTAATAACTTTAGTTTTTCGGGATGCTTTTGGGTCGGGTTTTTCGGTTCGCTTTTTTAATTTGGGTTGGGCACGTCTCTTTTGATTTTCGGGTCTGAGATATTAAAGTTGATCTACGTTGTCAAGTTTGCGTTATTCAAAATTGAGTTGGTTAATTAGTTGGATTAGAGTATTGTAACTAGAATGGGCATAATATTATTAGCAACTACAAGTATAAATAAAATAAAGTAAACCCATTTGATCGCTTGCTACAAATATCTAGCGATTACTTTAATAAAAAATATATCGTCGAAAAAGTCTCTGAGTTCGAACAAAACAAACTTAATATTGATATACTTTTGACGTAAACACGATTCTATAACAAATGTTGAAGTATTTTCTAAAAAGACAACAAATAATTATATAAAATTTCATCACATAAATTACAGCAAAAAAGCAAAAAAGCCCAGCCGCAACGCGCGGGTGCTAAATTTCTTGGTATAACTAATCCTAGTACAATACACTTTAATACTTTGTAACATTAAAAAATAAAAAAACTATATGTATAAATATGAAAGAAACAAAGTATTAAAGGGCTAGTTAAATTACTTTTAAATAGGTTGGGCTAGTTAAAAATAGTTTGTGATTAAACAAAAATACTTTGTAACACTAATCGTAGTACAATACACTAATGTTTTAAGTTGCATTAACTTTAAATAGGTTGGGCCTTCCAAATAGTTTATGGGCTAGTTAAATTATTAACACAACTGGACTAGGTTAAAAATATAAATTCTCCTTTTTAAGCTTCATATCAAGGCCTCTTCCTTCTTCCCCAAAATTGCCGCTTTATTACTGAAACTTACCAGCAATGTTTTTCAGTACTTCTTTTATTTTGAACAAAGGTAAGTTAGATTAAAGGTATGCACTCAGAATTTTAGGGTATTTGAAAGGGTATGCACTCACAATTTTTTAGTGTATTTTGTTGTTACTTTGAAGAAAAACTATTTTTTTACATACTAAAGATTTACGCAGGTATGCACTTGCATACCTTGCTTATGCTATAGATCCGCCCTGCCACCACCCCACCTTAACACATTTTGCACGGAACCCATGCACCCAATGATTGGGTGAGAGAAAACCCAAACACCCCCTATTTTTATATCCTATGGGGTGCCTGCATAGGAGGCCCCTTTATAAATTGAATTGAAATGAATGGGTGGAAAATGGGGGTTTAGTGGGTTGGTACATAGATTAAAACTAGACATGATTCAATAGCAATAGTAGATGTCCTTTTGCTTCAACTAGGACCTTTCTAACTATGACCTTTTGACGAATCTTATGGGATTATACAAAATCCCATGGGATTCTATATAACAACATACAACTTTTTAATAAAGAGATTCCAAAAGCTCATTTCAACAATCATATAAAAAACATTTACTTTTAAAAAGCTGTGACATAAAAGTATAAAACAATGATTTACTCATTTTTACAAATCATTTGTGATTTTTTAAAAATAACAAATCACAAGTGAATTTTTTAAAAATAACAAATCACAAGTGAATTTTTTACGAATCTCGTGGGATTTTTTTACGAATCCCGTGGGATTTTTTTAAGAATCCCGTGGGATTTTTCGACGAAATTTTGAAAAAAGTTCCTCTTTACGAATCCGTGGGATTTTTTCGACGGAAATTTTGAAAAAGAAAGTTCGCTTTTTACGAATCCGTGGGATTTTTACTGACGGAAATTTTGAAAAAAATCGTCATTTTACGAATCCCGTGGGATTTTTTTACGAATCCCGTGGGATTTTTCTGGACGGAAATTTTGAAAAAAAAGTTCGTCGAAAGTATATAAAAGTGCATATCAATAGAAAGATGATTTTTTTCTCGTAACGATGGTGTATTTTTTGTAGCTTGAAGATTTATCGTTTTCAAGATATGTTGCTTTTTAAAAAAAGGTGGAAAATGGGTTTTTATCGAATTACATTTCTACCCTACCTTTGTTAATTTTTGCTTTCATTTCATCCATTAGATGAAAAGAAGATGAATGGTTGAGAATTTGAGATCTTATTATTTGTTGTTTAGATTAAATGTGTTTGTATTGATAATAATGTCATCTAATAGGCAAGGTTTGAAACGCAACGTAAGGATACCCAAGAGGTATGAGAATTCTGATGTAAATTCAGGAAAAAAAGCTGTCAAGGTTAATAATGGAAGTAATAATGGTGTTGCCAAGGAAGTTACGGGTAAAAAGGCAGGATAAGTAAGTTTGAGTCAGGATAGTGTTGAATCAGGGGAGAAGCAGAGGAGATTAGGAGTGCAGAGATGGAAAGTAACAGTGAAAGTGCTCTGAATAATGATGTAAGTGTTACTCCAACCGCTAATACAATTGTTGATAACAATAATGAAGATACTGCTAATACTGTACATAATAGTATGGTAACTGTTGATAACAATAAGGAGAATACTGTTAATGCAACTGTTGATAATAAAAGTCCTTATGTTAATGTGGTTAAGAGGAATGAGGTTAGTATTGATAATCATTTGATTTACATTGCCCCAAGGATCAATGAGGATGGTATTGGAACAATGTTGTTTGATGATGATATTGTGCAAAAAAGGTTGTGTTAAATGGCAATCTACCTTGTGTGGTTACTTTGTGGGGCAAAATATGGGTTTTAATGATTTGAGATATCATATCAAAAGAATGTGGGGCAAATTTGGGTTTAGGGAAGTCATTGTGAATGATAATGGTATTAATCTGTTCAAATTCAAGGATATTGAAGGTATGCAATCAGTGTTAGCAAAAGGAACATGGATGGTGAACAATAGGCCACTGTTTTGATGAAATGGAACGCTGAGATAGGTATAAAGAAGGTTGAACATACTGAATTTCCTATATGGGTGAAGCTACTGAATATCCAAATGGAGGCATGGAGTATGGAAGACATTAGTGCACTGGCTAGCAGTTTAGATAGGCCTATAATGATGGATGAAATGACAACTAGAATGTGTCAAAATTGGGTTGGAAGGTCTGATTATGCCTGGGTACTAGTGGAAATTGAGGCAAGTAAATTGATGAAAACTGAGATTAAGATAGAGTATACTGATAAGGAGAAGAATGTTAAGGGTACTAAAATGGTTAATGTGATGTATGACTGGAAACCTGATAGCTGCACTCACTGTAAGGTGTTTACACATAGCTTTGAAAAGTGTAACAATAGGCCTAGAACAGTGGAGGAGATTAAAGCAAAATATGATGAAGAGGAAAGGTTAAAGAAACTCAATGAGACTAAAGCCGCTAAGGATAGTGAAGAAAGGCGGGATAAGAATACGAATTAGCAATATCAAAGAAGGAATAGGCAGTACAAAAGGAATAAATACATGCAGGAGTATAGAGAAAAGATTTGGAGCTGATACAGTGAAGAATGGTACAAGTACAAAGAAGCATGGTAATGGTAAAGGCAATGCCACTGCTCAACCATCAGGTAGCAAGGTTTATGCTAATGGTACTAAAGAGCCAACTAAAAGTAGTAATCAATTTTAAGTTCTAACTACTATTATGGAGAATGATGATGCTGAATTGAGGCTGCTTAAAGATAGAATAGTGGTAGATGTCTTTTTGAATAAGAACATTCAGCCAAATTGTATTGAGTCAAGCAGTTTGACATAAGACATGATTAGGTATTTTAAAGACCAGTGAGAGATAGAAAGGCTCAAAGAACAAGAAGAAGCAAGCAAGAATCATGCAGATGTATTAGAAAGCATGAATGTATTAGCTCAGACTATGGATGCTGATAATGTCATGGGTCTGAGTAAGTCTGTTTTGAATTAATTCTTCTTTTGGAATAAGGGTAGTTAGGGGTTTTATTTCTGTTTTTTATGGATTTTAAAATAGTTTCATGGAATATTAGGAGTATAAATGAACAGAAAAAACAAACCAAAGTCAAAAGAATGATATTGGAGGATATTATTCAAGTTTGTGCTATATTAGAGACACATGTTAAACCTCATAAACTTTGAAAAGTCTATGACAGAGCCTTTGGCAATTGGAGTTGGGTTTCTAATGTAAATCACGGTATGAATGGGTGTAGAATATTAATAGGGTGGAATAATGTAGTAGTCAATTTGATGGTTCTAAATAGTTATAAGCAAACAATGCTATGTTTGATAGAGACTATTCCCAATAAAGTCAAAGTATATTGCAGTTTTGTGTATGCTGCAAATACAAGAAGAGAAAGGAAAGAGGCATGGATGGATTTAAGAAGAGCTAAAATTTTCACTACTGGATGGCCATGGTTGGTTATGGGTGATTTTAATACTAATATATAAAGACTATGGAGCATTCTTCTGGTGGTTCAATAATTACATCTTATATGCAAGACTTTATTGATTGTGTTAATGATGCTGAATTAGAGGATTTATGCAATTCAGGATTGTTCTAGACATGGATCAAGTCACCTTTGAATCCACAAAACAACATTCTTAAAAAACTTGATAGGGCCATAGTTATTGAGGTGTTTTTAGAGGTCTTCCCTAATACTGTTGCTTTTGAGTTTCTACCATGCCTTGTTTCTGATCATAATCCAATAAAGGTAAAATTTCCACAATGCTTTGAAAAGAAGATCAAGCCATTTAGATTTACCAACTATATTTTCAACACAGAGTTTTTGCCAACTGTGAATAGTGAATGGAGTTATGAGGTTAAGGGATGCAAAATGTACTGTGTAGTTAAGAAAATGAAACATTTGAAGAGCAAGATGAATAAGCTAAATTAGAAGATTGGAAATCCTTTTGAAAAAGTCAAAGTATGCAAAGAAATATTGAAGACTGCTCAAAATGCCCTTGACACCAATCCTTATTGTGAAGCACTCAAGAAAGGGGAGATTGATGCCCTGAATGAGTAAAATGAAGCTATTACTGATGAAGAGGAGTTTCTGTTTCAAAAGGCTAAAGTGGATTGGATGAGCAAAGGAGATATGAGTAATGCATATTTTCATAAGCTGTCAAAGAGTAGAAGGCAAACTAGTAGAATTCTAAGTATATGTGATAAAGTGGTAATAGATATGAGGGGAAGTTAATGGAGGAACAATTTTTAAAGCATTTTCAGAGTTTTCTTGGGGCTAGTAATACTTCTGATGCTGATCGGAACTTTAATGGAGTGTTTGGCACTAAGCTAAGTACTGAAGAAGCCGTAGTCATGATTAGAGAAGTCACAGACACGGAAGTGAAATGGCTATGTTTGATATAGAGGAAACAAGGATCCAGGTCCTCATGGATATACATCAACTTTCTACAAAAAAGCATGGTCAGTGGTGGGAATGGATGTATGTTTGGCTGTAAAAAAATTTTTCAGGACAAGGAATTTATTTGGAGAAGTCAATGCTACACTATTTTCCATGGTACCCAAAGTTAATAACCCTAATAAATTCTTTGATTTCAGGCCTATTTCATGTTGCAATGTGATATACAAATTCATAAGCAAGATTCGTACTGAGGTAATTAAGTGTGGGCTTCAAAACTTGTGAATTTAAATCAAAGTGCTTTCATCCAAGGCGAGCTATTCAAGATAACATCTTAATTACTCAAGAAATCCTAAAAGGCTATGGCGTAAAGAGTGGTCCTAGAAGATGTTGCATGAAGATTGATATAGCTAAAGCCTATGACATCAGACTGAAATTTCTTGAACAAATCCTAGTGCGGTTTGGTTTTCATGAAAAGATGGTCAAATGGATTTTGTGTGTGTTATTCTTGCAAAATTCATAGTCCGTATCAATGGTGAAAGAAGAGGCTATTTTACCAATTGTGGTGGGGGGGGGTGATCCAATATCACCTTACTTATTTACTCTAGTCATGGATGTGTTCACTTTACTGATGATCAAGAATACACCACAAAATGGTATTTTCAAGTATCATGTGTGCTGCAAAAAACTCAAATTAACACTTATGCTTTGTAGATGACTTACTTGTAGTATGCAATGGTGATGTAGAATCTGTAAGAGTTGTCAAGGAAACTTTTTTGGAATTTAGTAACATGTCAGGGCTGCTTCCTAATATGTCCAAAAACATTGTGTTCTTTGGAAATGTGAAAGAAGAGGTGGTCAGATATATACTTCAAATCCTACCATTCAAAATAGGAAAGCTTCCTATGAAATATTTTGGATTGCCTCTAATCAATAAGAAGTTGGGAACTAAAGAATGTAAACAGCTTGTTGATAAGGTGAAGAATATAGTAGAAGACTGGAAGAATACATATCTTTCCTATGCTGGAAGATTGCAGCTCATAGCATCATCCCTGTCCACTCTTAATGTGTATTTGGAAACTGTATTCTTATTACCTAAGGCCAGTGTTAAAGACATTGATAAAGTTATGAAGGGATTTCTATTGTGCAAAGGAGAATTAAAGAGGGGAAAAGCCAAAATAACATGGAAAGATGTGTGCAGCCAATAGTCAAGGTGGATTAGGCTTGAGATTGTTAAGTGACTGGAATGAGGCTTTAATGATCAAGAATCTTTGTAATATTGCAATAGGGAAAGGAACTTTGTAGGTAAAATGGTTTCATGTTGTGAAGCTCAAAGGAAAAAGTATAAGGAAAGTCCAAAAAGAATATAATGACAGTTGGATGTGGAAATCTTTACTTGAATTGAATCATAAAGTGAGATACAATATTTGCAAAGTGATTGGAAATGGAAAGAAGACTAATATGTAGTATGACCAATGGAGCAGCTTAAGGGTTTTAAATGATACAATTACCTCTAGAAGCATTCACAATGCAAGACTTTTGAAAACATGACAGTTAATGAGATTATTGCAAACAATGAGTGGAGATGGCCAACTAAGGGGTCTGTTCAATATCCTATGTTAGCTAACTTTTCAGTCCTACAATTAGTACAAGAGGAAGATGTCACTATGTGGAAGGGTGCGATGGCGACTTAAGTGAATTCTCATCAAAAGTTGCACGGGAGCATATCACCATCAACATCGAAAATTGTGTGGAAAAAGGTTGTGTGGTTTCTCAATACAATCCAAGAATGACATTCATACTATAGATGGCTATTAAAGGAAGACTGCAACACACAAGAAAGGATTATGAAGTGGAATAATGACCCTAATATGAAGTGCCCTTTATACAAAAAAGTGAATGATTCTCATGGCTACTTGTTCTTTGAGTGTGTGGGAAGAGCTAAAAGTCAAAATGGAGAATTAATGGATGTCAAACTCATGGGGTATCTTAATTGAGAAATATGCAAATGATCCTTGCAACATTCTATTGGAAGTGTGCTAAAAAGAATTGGATCAAGCTACTAGTATCTATTACATTTAGAAGGAAATAAATGCAAGACGGTTCCTTTGGTGAAGAGATAGATAAGTCAAGCCTAATGAAGATAATCAAGGTAACATTAAACCGCAATTGATGTGTTTAAATGTCAAAAATTCAGTTCCCGTGATGAGGATAGCACAAAGATGGAATGAGGTGTTGAATTTTGCAAAGAATAAGATGCAGACCAATGTAACAGTTCCCTAAAAGGGTGTTTGGGTCAAGGAGATAAGACAGTTTTGAAAATAGTTATTTCCTTGATCGGTGTATCTGAGGGCCTTATATCTTGTAACTGATGAAAGGGTGGTTGGATATCCAACTCATTCTCATTAGGGGTTCCTAGAGTGGCAAATAATTGTGAGTGTTTTGCTCTGTCCAATTTTAGCTTAGTAAACAGTCACATGAAGTAGGTTTCCAGAAGTTGGTGGAGTACCAACCTGATGATGCCTATTCTTTGTTCTTTCATGGTGATGGAGTTATTGAAAAGCAAGAATGGGAAATATAGTCAAGGTGAGATGCATCCTTGGGCAACTCTGTGCATTGTTAAGAATGGGAAATATAGTCAAGGTGAGATGCATCCTTGGGCAACTCTGTGCATTGTTAAGTGATGCATGCATAAAGAAATGTAGCTCTTTGCGTCTAAATCCTAATGGAATGGGATGTTTTTCCAGTGGAACTGTAGTCAAGAGAGGGTTATTTCTCCATGGTTTCCGAGATGATAGCATCTTGTTGCTATGTCTAGAAGAATGTTGAGTTGTGGAATAAGTTTTAGTCCGAATTGTATCGAAAGTATGTTGTCTCATTATGTTGTATCAACTATATGAGCATGTTCATATAAGGTCGCTTTGAATTACCATCTAATTTGTCGATTCTTAATTAATAAAATTCACCATTTCACGAAAAAAACACTAAGGGTGTGTTTGGTAGAGAGAAAAGAATTAAGAGAAATGGAAATGGAATAATTTCTTTTGTTTGGTAGAGAGAAATAAAAAAATTGGAGAATTAAAAAGATTTTGGTGGGGAAATGGAGAGAGTTGAGTAGTGTAATTTAAGTAGCCCCATTTCCATTAATTTGGTGGAGAAATTGGAGAAATGGATTAACTTTTTTGAAAAAATGTTTTTGTTTAAGTTTTTTTAAATAAATATATTTTTAAAAATAATTTAAAAAAAATAAGTTTTTTTAAATAAATACATTTTAATAAAATAATTTTTAGAAAAACAAGTTTTTTTTTTTTTTTTTTTTTTTTTTTTTAAATAAATACATTTTAAGAAAATAATTTTTAAAGAAAGTAATAAATTTAAAAAATAAATTTCTGCGTCAAGTCTCATTGTTTCAAACATTAGAATTGAACACAATTTCATCGATTTCTATTTTCTGAGATTTTATCTCGCTCATTTCATTTATTCAAATTCTCTACCAAACGCGCCTCTAATAGAATACTACAACTCAATACCCTAACCCTATTTATAAGCCACCACATTTTCTTTCGTTTCTCACAAAGTACAAACACAACTAATTATCAACTTTTAACCTACATGTAAATTTGTATAACTTGTATAAATAGACCTTGGCACAACATTGTTGAAGTTCAAACACAACGCGAAGTTTCAAAGCATGGAGAAACACAAACCAAAACCTTGGTGAATCTTTTGAAGTGACTTGAATATCCTATGCGATGCTTATAACCTAAACCAAACCCTAAGCTTGTAAACCTTCAAAAACTAGTGAAGCTTGTTACCATATGCGCATCTCATTAAATTCAAGTGAAGCTCAAGAAAACTTAGGCGAGACTACATCAACAAGGTGAAGCCGTATGAGAGACTTCAACAACCGGAGGTGAAGCTCGAACAAGAAGCGAATCTCAAAAAAAAAAAAAAAAAAAAAAAAAAAAAAGCCTCAACAAGAAGCAAAGCACCCAAGGCGAGACTTAACCTCCCAATGCGAAGTTAAAACAACACATGCAAAGTTTTGAAAACAACTCCGAATAAGCGAAGCTTGAAATGAACTTAGACGAAGTTTGAAACACTTTATTTAGGAGAAACTTGTTGCAACATCCGAAACCCAACTAACTCTTTGAAACACATATGCGAAGCTTAAAACAAGTATGTGAAGTTTGTAAAATGTAACTTCACTCTAAGAAAGCGAAACCCTATGAGCAGCTTGAGGCGAGAATTGAACAAAACAAATCAGACGAGGTTCTTTAGGCACACCTTGATAATCCAAAGTGAGTCTAATCTTTAGTTGCGACTTGTATGTATTAAACCTAAACCAAGCTATTAGAGAAACACGTGCACCTGATGAAACAATAAGAGAAACAAGCACACTCGAAGAAGCGAATCTCTAAGTGTTAGAATCAATACAATGATACACGTATTACCAAAAACCCCCTCACATGCCAAACAAATGGGAAAGTTTGTTCTCTTCTTGGCTGGTAAAATTGTGTGTATAAAACTACCCTGTATTCATTTCATTTATCATTCATTCATTCATTTTGTAAACAATTTCTTTCTTCTTCTTACGTAACAAACTCGTAACAACGCATCAAACTAATAACAAATCACATTTGGGTAATTCTCCTTTCAAGTTCAATTATTTCCTTTTTGAATTCCTAACTGAATTACTATTAGACCCGTTTCCCAGATACAAATAGGCCCCACCCTAGATAAAATTGACTAAGGCTTTACGTGATTGACTTGTCAACTCAATAGTATATCTAATAGTTAACGAATGTGTAAATGGTTATCGAAAGGGATAATTGTTTTTAAATGTATCGAAGTTACCACTTTTTGATAAGTTGTGTATCCATCTATTAATCCTCCTAAACAATGAAAACAATTTACTAATCCTACTATTATATGCATAATTTACCATTTGTTTAGAGTTATTTACATAAATCGTCCTTGTGGTTAGGACCAAATTGCAACGAAAGTCCTTACTTTCAGTTAAAATTATTTGCATGAATCGTCCTTGTGGTTAGACAGGTCAACGGGTCGGTCAACGCCACGTGTCACCACCTGAGTGGTGCAACGTGTCAATTTCGGGTCGGGTCTGGTGAGTGAACGGGTCGGGTTGCCACGTGGACTACTCAGGTGGTGACACGTGGCATTGAGTATTAATACTCGTAGCTTGGCTCGCCTGGGATTCGAACCTGGGATATTTGAGTCACAAGCGAAGGATGCACCATCTGCGCTGGTGCATACCTTCATAAATATTATGCTCTTTCCATTATTTAACCAAGTTTAAGGGTATATGGATCGTCAACATATAAAAGGGTCAATGTCAACTTTGATTTGTCATTTAAGGGAATATGGACTATCAAAAATAAATAAATATACCATCGGACTCGTTTTTCGTGCTCTTTCCACGATGGAATTTTTCGATTTTAGTTTGAACCTCGAAAAATGCAAAATCACCATTTTTCTTTATTTTGCATTTTCGAGGTCCAAACCAAGTCAAAAATTCGAAGATCTCGTTAGATTTAAAGTTGCTCTTTCAATGGTATGCTCCGAATTTTTCGATTTCAAGCGAACCTCGAAAATGCAAAACAAAGAAAAACGATGATTTTCGCATTTTTCGAGGTTCGTTTGAAGTCGAAAAATTCCCGAGCATATCATTAGAAAGAGCACGAAAAACGAGTCTGACGGTATATTTATTTATTTTTTGACAGTCCATATAACCCCTTAAATTGATAGGCCAAAACCTAAATTGAACCTTTTGTTATTATTGAATTGGGCCAAATAATAAGGAAGGGTTATGTATTTGATTTTGAGTATTGTTAATGAAACTATGCTTAGCACAACTAGGCATAGGTTTGCTTCCCACACAAACATCCCAGGTTCGATCCCAGGCGAGCCAAAAAGTGGTAAATTATACCAATGCCACGTGGCACCATCTCATTGGTCCACGTGGCAACCCGACCCGGTTATTAACCCGACTTGATGACACGTGGCACTACTCATGTGGTGACACGTGGCGTTGACCGACCGTTGACCGGCCTAACCACAGGGACGAATTTGTAAATAAATTTAAGGACTGTCATTGCAATTTGTTCTTTGCCACAAGGACGATTTATGTAAATATCTCTTAACAAATGTTAAATTATGTATATAATAGTAGGATTAGTAAATTGTTTGCATTGTTTAGAAGGATTAATAAATTGTTTGCATTGTTTAGAAGGATTAATAGATTGATACACAACTTAGCAAAAAGTGGTAACTTCGATACATTTAGAAACAATTATCCCTTATTGAAAATATACGTGTCATAATTATAATGAAAGTAGACTTAAGGGACTAATTTTGTTAAGTGCTAAATGTGTTATAAGGTGAAGTGTGGCCAAAGTAGGAAGAAAGAATGTTAATGATGGTTTCAAACCGTCAACAACAAGAAGGGTAAGAAAGGTGGTCCAACCGCTTTGGGTCAAGGAGGGTTTCATAAACTTAATGTGGCTAAAAGTTCCAAGATCAACCTAAAAAGCCTCTTGTTGAACCTAAGCAAGTCAATGTCACTAAGGAAAAGGCCGCTGATGTGCCTAGTACGAGTGGAAGGAAGGTTGCTACATCCAATAAATTTGATGCCCTTAGTATGGATGATACTGATGACTTTGGTATTTCTACTAAGGAAGTGAATATGGATGTGGATGCTGGTAGTACAATGAAAGAAAAGAAGAATGAGTCTCCAAAGACTAGTAATACATTGCATGAACCGCTTGTGAGTGTTGGTTTGTGGGAGTTATAAACGCACGTAAACGACTAAAAGTGTGTGAGCCTATGGGGGCACACACGTTAAACACGAGAGTACGTTTTATACGTTCACTACTTGAACTATTTACCTGTTGTACTAGACCCGATCCAAGCCCATGACCGGTCACATGTAGGGGCATTTGGATCATGCTTATGGGCTAGTAGGAATTGTATGAGAATTAGGAAAGTGGGTAACTTGGTGCTCAAGTTTAAAGCCTAAGTGTATTAGGTTTTTGAGGCTATATAATAACCCACAAAAGCTCATAAACCGGTGGTTAATACTCTTAATACATACATACCCAAAGTCAACCAATTCTTTCCTATGCATGCAATTAATATTCATGTTGTACGCATGATTATTTGAGCATACTGTATATATACATGTTATACGCATGATCAAACATGCATGATAAGATGCATGCATTAATTACTTGCATGTTTTCTTTTTTACTTGTGATATTTGTTGTTCCTGGTTGAACAAGAGAATTGAATTGGTGCCTGGCTTGTTTTCATTCTCGGTCAAAAAGGCATTAAGATATCGGACATGTTTTACCCAATATCGGAAAAAGGCGCCTTTTGCTTCTCGGGTATTGTAGTTGATCTCGGACAGAAGAAAAGAAGTGTTTTCTTGGTTTTCTTGGTTCGTGTTTTGTTCAAGTATTCAAGTGTTGATTATGTAAACGTTCACGACTAGCATATCGGGCGTACTTGGTTTAAATGTTTGTGTGTGATACTCATAGAGGCATCTATTTTAGATGCTTAGTTTCTTTGGTTCCTTGTTCGTTGATAACGTGCCGTTGACGGGAAAGGTTAGATTTCTTATTTACCTTTTATTCAATTATTGTTTATTAATTGCGTGTTTAACCTAATTGAAAATACTAGATCCTTATCCACTGCGTCTCGTAGAGGTTAATGGTTAACTTAGTTCTAAAATCCCAACAGTGGCATCACGAGCCATCTCGTTTTTGCGATTATGGGTTACACGTTTCTTATTAATAAACATGTTTAAAAGGCTGCATGAAACCTAATTAAGTTATTCGTTTTATTTTGTTTTGACAACTATATGCAATACTTGTCAATTTTTAATAAAAATAACTAGTCACACACAAATTAAATTATATTGATAATTAGAATTAATTTGTTAATTTTAATTACATGTTAATTAGAATTACTTGCTAATTAGAATTAAATGTTAATTAGAATTAATTAATTGTTAATTAGAATTATAATGATAATTAGAATTACATATTGTTTATATTAAATACATAAAATTGCGTAATTACTTGTTAATTGAGATTGCCATGCGGTTTTTATGTGTTTTCCGGCCACAAGACCCACTCAATTGCTTTTGCGATGTATGGGGCGATCTAGGTATTGTATCCTAGTGACGGTCTTATGGTTCTCTGTTTGGGAAAGACTCGCAAGAGAACTCGGAACAATATGTGGTTATATATTGATGTTTATGTTTATATGTTTGTGATTCCTATATGTGCATTATTACTTGCTTTGACACCTAATTGTATGCAATATGGAATAATACATATCGTAACCATAACATTAGTATTGGTCTTTATTTACACGCCTAAATAACATGCTCATTGTGACCTGCTATTTGATTCGTGGAAAATCGTTTTTTAAAAATAAAGTGACCTAATGTGACAACCCGTACTTTCAGGTCATTTCTTGACACAATTTATGCCTCATTATTTCAACATTTATCGTAAACTTGGTTTACGTGTTCCAAATTCGCATAACCTTGAAGGTTTAGCGGCGAATTCATGATCATAACATCACGTACATTTCATATGGACTAAGATTAGTCTACATTTCATTGACATCATTTGCATCTTATTAATTCATTCATGACATTTAATTTCACATTTATCGCGTAATTTTTATATTAAATAAACGTTATCGCGTGAGTTATTATTTGGTATATTTAACCCGTTACTTTCAAAAATGATCCCGACATATTTTAAACTTACATTTAGTGTATACAAACTATATTTTGAGTTTTCCTAGTATTTTGAATTTATTTTGTACATAAATCGTTAAAGTTATATTATTACGACACTTTTCTTAAAAATTACTCGATAATTATTTTATCACTCAAATTTCACAAGGAATGTATTTTTACAATTTTTATAAAATCATTATACTCTATTTTGATTTATTAAAAATTTACTTGTACCAAAAAGTTACCATTTATCTTACAAGTATTATTAACTACATACATTTACTTACATGTTTCTTACAAATTATACAAGTATATATACAATAATTATAAAAAGAAAAAAAAAAAAAATATATGATTGAGAAACAAGATCCATAAAATCCGGCCCTTAGGGGATTCACATTAATTGTTTGGTGAAATTCTTTCTTTGATTGTATAAGTATACACACTATCTTCACATCACTCATTCAACCTCATAATTCAAGTAGCAAAAAGTTCTTTCTCTTTGTTTTCTACTCCATTGAACCGGCCATTCAAGGGGTATTCAAGGGATCATCACAAAAATTTTTCTCAAGTAATTATCAATCTAGAATCACACTCTTTATTAGGTTTTGAAATAAAAACCAAGAGTGTTTAGGATAAACCTTGTTACTTGCACCTCATCATATTCACTTGTAAGCATGTTTATTTCATTTTTCATGTTTCCTTTTCATTACATATGTATCTTTTCATTTTTGGAGCAACATGCAAGACATATGTGATTTATACCATTTTACATGATTTTTTAGAGTTTATTATATATAAGGTCATCCTATAATTATCCCCATGGTATTCTTTGGTCTTGATGGTGATTAGGAACCCATGACACCCTAAGAAGGTGTATGGTAGGATTAGATTAGCTTTGGAGTTGATTTGAAGGGATTAGAATAGGTTTTGTCCGAGAAAAACTATTTTCAATACGTATAAAATAGGTTCTGTCCTTGTTTCGATTTTCTGGAAAAACCGACAGTAGGCACGACTTTTTGGCCTTGATATTTAGAAAATATACTTTAAAACGAATCCGTGGCCGCTTGAACGGATTAAAACGGAGTCATAACGAAGAAGTTATGAATTTTTAAAGTTTGGCGACGAAATTTATAGTTTTCTGAAATTTCAGCAACATATTTTTACATTGTTCGGGTCAAAAACGAGCCTTAAGCTTCACAAATTATTTCGACTTATCAAAAATATATTAGTTTACTTCGATACGAAGCTAAGGACGTATATTACGTAGAAAACGGATTTGAAACGACAAAGATATGCACGTTTTCATAAACTTGCCGTAACTATTATTTTTCGAAAAACTATATTATTTTTACGATACAAGTGTTACGGTAGTGTAACGTCCATGTTGAGGGCTGTTTTAACGAGGTTGAGAAACTTTTGGAACGAATTGTCTTCTAATAAAATCAAGTTCACCGGGCATATTTTTCAAAACGACAAGTCGTTTGTAAAGCGGAGTTGTAGTAAATTATTTACGGATGTTCAAACTTGGCGAAACTCATTATTACGCACAACAATTAGCCAAAACCACCATCTTTAACCCTTATAATCTTTATGTTCGAGACCTTTTGGACGAAAACTCCTGAATCGAAACTTTTAGATATCGATACAAACTTTCCAAAACCGTCGAGTTCGTTCTCTAACGATCGACGACACCTGCTTTACGCTAGTTTTCCAAAGTTATTTTTGTTAATTTCATGAAAATTCGGCGACATTGTTTACTGACTAAAAGTGAAAATTTCACCATAAATCATTATAAAACCATTGTAGGATGACATTTTGACGTAAATACTTGTAAAGTGATTTTGAATGGTCAAGACGTCAAAAGAGTAGTTTCGACGATAAGTATTATTTTTCAAAACTCGCAAATGGTATAAATAACATACGAAATGCATGCATAACGTTACATCATAACTCATTACGTATCATATCATTCATAATAGGTCACTTTCGAGATTCACGCTACATTTCAGTGTATCCACTTTTGCCATCGCATTATTGTCCAAGTGAGTCATAGCCCCACTTTTTCTCGTTTTAATTATTTATGAAACTCTTTGGGGGAGATGCATGCTCAATAATGTTTATTACATTCATGACTATTTGCAAATTATATGTTTATCCAAATTGAATGTTTAGTCATGCAAAGTAACAGTATTACCATACGTAGTATTTCCATAGTGTATTCATTGGACTGATGGTCTTGGTATATTCATTGGACTGATGGTCTTGGTATATTCATTGGACTGATGGTCTTGGTATATTCATTGGACAGATGGTCTCGGTACATTCATTGAACTGATGGTCTTGGTATAATCATTGCACTAATGGTCATGGAACAATTTGAAACCCTACGAATTAGGTGTTATATTAAGTAACTATGGATACATTAAGTTAGGCACTATTTTGTGAATTCTTTTGACGATTTGGGCTTGAACATAAACTATATTACACTTTGGCAATGGGTTGTGAATACACAGGTTGCAAGTTTTGTATGGGCGGAACTTGGAACTGAGTGGATTTACAATGCCTTTCTTTGCATAAACGATTTTGAAAGGCTTTACATTTCAACACAAACTCTATGAACTCACTCAACCTTTGTGTTGACACTTTTAGCATGTTTTATCTCGGTGTCTAAGGCATTCACTTCATGGCATGCATGTGGACACATCTTAGAGTCGCGGTGACGACGCGTCTCACTGGGTTTTACTCACTTTAAACATCGTTTGAATTGTAACAAACTTATTTCCGCACAAGTTGATTTTCATTTGGGACCGAACTTTGTAAACTCGGTTGTTTTATTAAATCAAACGATGTGTTTTCCAAACGACACTTTAGGTCGCTCAATATATCTCAGAATCGTGATGCTATGACAACAATCCCGTGAATTCCATTCACGCAAAACAGTAAATTGTGGGTGTGACACCTAATATATGAAACACGTTTTCAAGAATTTAAAAACTAGACGCTATGGACACTTGGGATGTACGGCTCACCCACTAAAACAAACTCAAAGGGGGTTCAAAGAGGTGCGCAGTTGCACCGAAAGGATGTCTAGGTTATGCTTGGCACTTACGGTCCTCTGCTCCCATGCGCTCGATTGAGCTACCGTGAACCATGATGATCACTACGGTGTCATTACCAAAAGTTTTAAAATTAGTCTTACAAAGTTGTTTTGCATGCTTCTTTGTACACGACTTTTATCACATTTATATGTGCATACCTATTTTTAATTTTAAGTCTATGCCATCCAACTATGAACACGTGCATTTGGATTGACTTCTCTGGTCAGACCTAAGGGCCTTTCCAACCCATGGTAATTATTTCTCATTGGTCAGACCTATGGTTATTTTTACACGTTCATACTTGGTCGACTTATCGCGAGTTAGCTTGGTCAGACCTTGAACCCGAGGCATAAGATGAGAACTAAACATGCTTTTGACATTATTACTTGATACTAATGCCTTAAACAGTCTCATAAATCTAAGAGTTGCATTTTGCAATTAACGCCGCCGCCACCTCTTGTCCTATTTTTTATGCACCGGTCGACCTATGGTAATTAAGTGGTGTTGCAAGATGGATCTTAGTCTTATTAGTAATTAATTGGGTAGTTAATTCTTTTAAGAATATAATTATCGAAAATACTAGAATTGAACTTTTTATGTTCTAATTAATTATGTTATTTCATCATAATTCGTAAACAAAGTTATTTTTCTTTGAAAGACAAACCTAGTCTCTTTTCCTAGTAAGAAGAGTGAGACTTATACCTATATTTTCTCCTTAAGTTGACAAACTAAGATAGGATTACAAATCAATGAACTCATTTATGATCTTTCATTACCCTTTTGTGGTCTAGAGTTAATTGAAAGATAGAATATTTTGTGTAACTGGAAACATTGTGTTTAGAGCTACCAAAATAAATAACATCATGCAATTGTCACGATGTGTGAGTTTAAACCGCAAAGAGTAAAGAAATTACTAGTATATTTGCTAGGTAATCTTCTTGTACTCTTATTATTCCTAAAGTGCTAATTACCCTTGGGGCTATGTAGACGATAAAGGAGGAATTGCATGCTAAAGATTCAAGTTAATTGAATGAAAGAATGGCTAGTCCATTATCGCATGAGTAAAACTTCATATACTGCTCAATACCTAAGTACATGCTACTCGTAGGCATTTGAAGAGAATAGGAAAGTATATATAAAGTCGCTATATGTTTTCATCGAAATGTAACACTTACAATGTTGACAAATCCGGTGGGAGCATTGCATTTTATAACCGAAATATCATTCATGTAATGTTGTCAATTTCAGTGGGAGCTACAAGATTTATTTCTTGTTAGTCACCCATATCATTTCAAACTAGCTTTGAAATAATCCCATTACTTTTCGAATATGAACAACCATTGCTTAAAGGAAAATTGCATTTTATTTTATAAGATAACACGTTGCCTTCCTGTTGTAGCTTCCTGAAACGTTATCTATAGAATAATAATCCACAATTCCTTATTACAGGTTATAGTTCTAAAACTACTTATGATATATATGACATTATCATATTGTTTGAACAATCAATCATGTGTTGTTTGTTTTCATAATATGATGTTGTACCTTAGACAAGTGGGAGAAATCTCAAAGTGTGTGTAAGGAACAATAATATTATTGGTATCTCTTGACCGCAAGGTAAAGGAAACTAATAATTCTACTAGGACTTAAACAAGTTAGATGTTTAATGCCCTACTACATGTAAATAAGAATTTATTAGGATCGATAACGCTACACGCGCGTCGTTCGGGGTCAAATGAACTTCCTTTTGTCGAGCAAGTTTTTCAACACCCTAGGCGTTGAACCTAATCGTTGTAGTGTAGTATTAGGGTAAGCCACGGAATTGATATCGTTCTTTGGGGAATAGGAATGCTAGTGAGAAGTTACTACGCTAAGGTTGGGGTTGAGGAAGATTATTTTTATCTTTTATGTTTTTAGGAAATAGAAAGGTACGAATCATGGGGTTTGGATTTGGGGGTTGGTATTTCTACCGATTACTATACTCGTCTAATTATCTAAACTAAGGTGTATGTAGTCTATGTATAATTATTGTGTGCTCGTATGATGATTTAAAGATGTGTTTACTTAGGTTTTATTACTCCTTAACTATCTCCTATTGATGGTTTAATTGTCACGTCCTTATTCTTAATCGCGTTGTGTGTCTAAGGTCGTAGGGTATGCGTTTTTCCCTAACTCTTTGAAACTACCAAAGGTTAATGCCTACAAAATCTCTAGGATTTATAAACTTAACTCTAAGGTACTCTTCGGATGGTTTAGCCTACAATGACTCTAGGTACTATAAGCTAAGGTTCAACAAAGATTAATCAAGCATTAACTACACAACGGATGACCTATCGCAATACTAGATCATTAACAATTAAGATAAGAGACAACCAATCAATATTCAATAATTAAGTTTCATATTCCTAAGCAAACACACAAGTAAATTAGCGGACATGGGAAACATGCAAGCATACACAAGTAATTGAAGACATAATTGAATTAATAAAGTAAAACACTTATCTTGATGTAAGATAGGGTATAGAACCCTAAAATACTGTACAAGACAGCCTTTGTTTGGTTTAGGTTTTACTCCAAAGACTACACATCGAAAACTAAAAATTCGGATTCTATATATAAGATTACATAAGCGACGGCGTCACCTTTGATTTGTGACGCCGGGTCGCCGTCATTAGGGTTTCATCTTGGCGCGTTAGTCTTGACGGCATCACCTTATTCTTGTGTGCCGTCCCTTCGGTCTCGGACGTCGTCTGGATCAAATCTAGGCCGTGCGAGATGCGACGACCTACTCTTTTAAAACCCGAAGCCGTCACTTGTAAATAAGCAATTTGGCTCTTACCGAGTCACACAAAGTTGTCCGACGGCGTCGCAGATAACACCGACGCCGTCCCTTCGCTTTTAGCATCCCGAGTGTCTCGATTCTTGACTTTGGCCATTTTCTTCAGATATTCGCGCCTTTTCGCCTAAATAAGTGTCATTCCAGCATTTTGCCTTCTAGATACCTAAAAGTGAAAAGGAACGATATTAAGTAATAACGGATACAAAAGTGATCAAATAAGGGCTTAAACGACCCTCAAAAGGTACATTTTAAAACCTTATCAAATATCCCTACACTTGGTATTTGCTTGTCCTCAAGCAAATGTGCTTTTAGCCAATTAATTTATAAGTTAGGGGTCATGAAGCATTGGTTTAGAACAATCCACAACACATATAAGCCCCGCAAAATTCATAACAAGCACGGAAATTACATACTAGCACCTCACATGGGGTGTTTGGATACTCACATCTCTCGGGTGTATTTGAAATATAACAAGATGGAAATGGAAGATAAACACTCATTAATCGGTCCTAGTACATAGATTACCATAGGCTTGAGACTAGATCAAACCTCCATCGCTTTGGCGAAGCACCTAGGAAAGAGTATCAAAGAGGTCTTTTAAAGGGTTGTAATGTTAGGCTTACGGTAGGAAACAAAGGGTTTGGTGGGATAGGCTATTTAGTGGTGGCAAGTCAAAAATCTTTATGTTACAAGCATGCGAAGAATGGCGTTGCTAAGCCAAGACTCGACACTCTAGACTCTAGATAACTAAAACAAACAAACATAAATTAAAGATAGATGTAGGATGGTAGCCCGTATTTTTTTTCATACACTTTTACTCTACCATCCTTTACGGTAACATCAAAATGATAGGGATTTATAGGCACATCCCTACACTTGAGTTTTTATTACTCTAACACTAATTTGACCCGAATTGAAAAGATCAAAACACTTGGAGTACATTATTACGCAAATAAAGGGAATTTGAATTTAACGTTCCCTTCCCGTCATTTCATAAAATTTAACTTTTCCCATGAGTCCCAATCGTCCCAAAACTATGTACAAAGGATATGACTCGACTTAGCAACGTATGCAAGCAACTAGATAATTGAACTAAGGGTTTAGTGTGATAACAATAATGCACTAAAAGTGAGTGCATACAAGGTAGGCTAAGGCGATTTGGTGTACATTTGGGGTAGGGTGTAAACAATGCTCTTCATTGATATTCGGAAACCGAAACATCACGAGAACCGCGAAAAGGATAGGCTCGAGGGGTTAACTAGGGTATCGTGTACTAAAGATGAGTACAACGCAAAGGTGTGGGGAATTACTCAACCGATGTGGAAGAAGTAATTATATTACGGGTATCAAAAAGGGTTATCCTAATGCCTCTTATCATTTAGTTATTCTTAACTACACAAGTGTAGTCTTACTAGCGATCTCGGGATGCATCACAAAACAAGTTCTAAAATCTATTATACTACCGGTTCAGACACTAAGCATTAAAGATGAATGCTTTAATTCCTACTAATCTAAGGGCGATCCTCACATTTTGGGTGGAATTTAAGTGGTAAAGGGTTTTTGTGCTAGTCATATTACTTCCTATCCATGAGAAGCTTTATTAAGACTAATGGCCCACTCCTATATGTTATGAAAAATTTTAAATTTGGTGCCAAAATTACCCTAACCGACATTTTTTCATGGTTTATTACACAAATGCCATTGGACAAAGCAAATAATCAAGGATAAGCATAGTTTCAAAGTTCCAGTTTTATTTTCTCTCCCTACACTTAAACTGAACATTGTCCCCAATGTTCCCCGAAAGTTTCAAAGTTATGATAATGGAAGGTAATAAAAGATGAAAGAAACTAGTACTCCCCTGATTAGCTCGGTAGGATCCGTGTAAAGTGGTGGTTACATCTTTCTTCAAGAAGAACGTTTGCGTGAAAAGCTCCTTCTCATCTTATGTATCTTCTTCTTGGTAAATTAAACCTGCACACTTGAAGAAAACAAATGAAAGCTTCGCGTAAAATTGGCGGTAATAATATATATAGGACTCTACTAAACTAGGATATAATGCTTGTGGAATGGATGTTTCTGAAATTTCGGAAAATTAAGACCGAAAATTCCAAAAATTATAAGTAGCTCGAAAACGAGAAAAAGTAATCGTTGTTTTGCTCCTTCCGACGCCGTCAGTTGTGATCTGACGCCAGTTATCCCGACAAAAGCGGTCTGCGATTTTCGGAAAAATTCGAAAATTTACATCTTTAGAATCTAGAAAATTTCCGCAAAACATCCATTATGACTCGATACAAGCATTTGACTCGAACAAACACACATGTATATCTTTTAATTAATTGAAATTCTCATGTTTACGTTTCTTTTGAAAACACGTGTAATCCCCCCTACACTTATCCCTTATGTAAAATACCTTTATATGTAATTAAGACGAGGTTAAAAACAAAATAAAGCATTTTTACAAATTTAAACATGAGAATAAACAATCAATAAAAGATATATGACACAAACAAGCAAACAATTAAGCATGGGTTGCCTCCCACGAAGCGCTTTTCTTTATTTATGAGTCTTGTAGCTAGACTCGAAGTCGTGCCCCTACGTTATCTCGTTTTGCATCCTCAATGAGAATTCTATCATGTTGACAAAATTTTCATTGACTCTATACCTAGGCCCTAGGGTCAAGCAATCCTAATAATAAAGCCTCCTTCTTTCCCACATGAATTTAAAACCTTTTTCAACATCATCCTTGCTTTTGTCCTCAAAAGCTCTAATGTTGTCTCGTTCAAAAAGGGATAGATGGCCATATTCATTCGTCTTCCAAGGCATCCTATAAGTGATCTCATCATTTCCTTCCTTAAACCTAACCGTTCCATCATACTTTTTATGGCTCATTTTAGATGTTTCAACAAACGGTTTTCCTAGCACCACTTGGGATAAGTTATAGTCAATGACACACCCAATGTCTTCTAGGACTACAAAATCAACTAGGTAGGTGAAATTTCCTATAAAGACGTGTACATCCTTGACTCTTCCCACAAAGTTGCAAACTCCACCTGGATACTTAGGGTCTCTCCTAATCTTTAATCGCTCATTCATAATGTCATTGTAAATGCAGATGACATCACATTAATGGAGATTCCGATCTATGTAAGCGTGTTCGACATTCCTATATCCGATCATACAAGGAATTTTGAGGTTCCAAGATTTCTCTCCTAATCTTTGGACATATCCTAATGATGGGTGATCGGGATTATCGATTATGTATTGATGGTAGGCAACCTCTTCCTTAGTGGGGTAAAGATTAAAATAAGCACTATCCTCCTCATTCACATTTTTATTTACTAAGCCATCTTTCAATTATTGTTGATCATGGAGCCAACTACGAGGGCCGACCACTTTCTCAACAGCTTGCCTAATTGTGCTATCGAATACCTTCTGCAAATCTTGAAGGTCGGTGTTTCTACTCACATAACGGCTTCGGCGGTTGTGTTGGTCATTGGTTTGGGTTTTGAGTGAAAGTGATTTATTTGGTGGTGGGTTGTTGAGTGGTGGTTGGTTATCACCTTCCATGATGAAAAGTGATGGGGTTACGAACAAAGGTCACGAAGAAGGGGGATAGAGTATGAGAAAGCTAAAAATGGGAAAAAGTTTTACTTGATAGGAATCAAGCAAAGAAACCTAAATGAGGTGGAATCCTAACTAGCTATTCTATTCCCCGGCAGCGGCGCCAAAAACTTGATAACGCTACACGCGTCGTTCGGGGTCAAAGGAACTTCCTTTCGTCGAGCAAGTTTTTCAACACCCCAGGCGTTGAACCTAATCGTTGTAGTGTAGTATTAGGGTAAGCCACGGAATTGATATCGTTCTCTAGGGAATAGGAATGCTAGTGAGAAGTTACTACGCTAAGGTTGGGGTTGAGGAAGATTATTTTTTATCTTTTTATGTTTTTTTTGGAAATGGAAATGTACGAATCTCGGGGTTTGGATTTGGGGGTTGGCATTTCTACCAATTACTGTACTCGTCTAATTATCTAAACTAAGGTGTATGTAGTCTATGTCTAATTATTGTGTGCTCGTATGATGATTTAAAGATGTGTTTACTTAGGTTTTATTACTCCTTAACTATCTCCTATTGATGGTTGAATTGTCACGTCCTTATTCTTAATCGCGTTGTGTGTCTAAGGACTGTGATCCAGTTTTAATGCTTTAATGTTTATGTTTAAAGACAATTACCAATTTCGTATGTTTTAATTTAGTATGGGTCATAGTGGGTCAATATAAGGCATGTAATGTTTGGGTCGATATGTTAACCCAAACAGGCCTTTTAGAAGGCAGTTATTTGACAGTTATAGTTTGGCAGTTATTTGACGGTTACTAGATATTGTGAAACGACACAATGGTTCTTGTGTCAACATACATGTCGTTTCACCAAGTATAAATACTGTAATAGGAGAAGTCAAACAACAAGTCCTTTTATTTATTTAATAAACCTTTATTGTTTTATTCACCTTGTCTCACACAAACAAAGTTAACAACATGGTTAACACCGAACGATTATTATGTTGTAATTGGCTTGGCCACATACCTATGACAAGATACCAACAATGGTATCAGAGCACATGTTCTGATCCTAGGAGAAGTCAATTACACAGGAACATACATCATGTCCCAAACAGATCCTACTTACAAGGAGAAACCTCCCAAACAAACCCAAACACTCCAAAATGGCCTAGACACAAAAAATACATATCACCTGAGGGAAAACGTCTATTAAAAAAGAAAATGGAAGAGGTGGTGTCCTATAATTCCTCGAAATTAAAACCTCCTACAGGTTGCAGTTACAAACAAATAGGGGAACCGAGTAACTTATCCAAGAGGGACAAAAGGGCGCATTGCTATATATGTAAGGAGAGGGGCCACGTCTTTTGGAGATGTACAAATAAAGGAAAGAAAACCAACAGAGTAAAGATGCAATCTAGTGCAATGGACATTGAACCAACCAAGGTTTCACAAACTCATGAAGCATTCAAATACGAACCAGAGACAGTGCATGTCTCAACAGATTTTATGGTTGAAGGTTCTGACGTAGGGAATTGGGATGGAATATGGTATGTTAGCACAACATACAAAAGGCACATGAGTCCCATGAAACACTTGTTCAAAAGAATGGTACAGAGGTTCAAGGTTGAAGGGATAGAAGAAAAAGAGAAAAAATTTATTGTCTCTTATGGTATAGGAGAAGTGATTGTAGAGACAAAAGATGGAAGAATGATGATACCAAATGTAATTTACACTCCAGAAATTACAGTAAACATCCTTAGTTTGGATCAATTAGAGGAGCAGGGGTACGTGGTGAGTTATGATGGCAACAGATGCAAGATTAAATACATGTTTGACTACATGTATGAAGATGCAGTTGAGGGGCATAACATCATTGAAGAAGAAAGTGAACATAGCATAATTGAAAGTCACAATAGGCATTTGGTTGACTATTACAGAACTTTGGACCCAGGGGATGATTGCTCATTGATCAAAGGTATGGAAGAACTAAGAATGGAGAAGGAAGAAGAGCATGATTATATGGACATAGAATATATAAGCATGAATGGAACTCTGTATCACATGAAGGTAAACACTTTCAAAAGGTTTATAGCATTCCTAGATTTAATTGATATAGATAAACTTGTCTATGGAAATTGGGATGTGTTGAAGAGAAAATTCATGGAGATGATCAAATGGTTCTATCTAGAGTTTTTAGGACAACAAGTTTTGGGTGAAATGCCTCCAACTATAGGGGCAATCAACATTGACTTGTTGGCGTTGTACAAATTTGTTGATGCACTGGGTGGTTATATGGATGTATCACTCAATGGAAATTGGCACCAAGTGGCAAAAATACTTGGTTTAGCATATGATCATCAAGACACAGTTAAGGAAATGTATAGAGAGTACATTGGCATGATCAAGGTATATTATGAAGAGGCAAAGAGGGTGCAAGGAAAACCAGAAGCTATGGCAGGAAATGGCAGAGATACTGCAGATGAGCCAGAGATTGATATGCAGGTTGATGCACAGGTTGATGCCCAAGAAATGCATGAAGGATCTCCAAGAGAAACTGTGAAGGATGATGTGCACATGGAGAATGACAGCAATGGAAGCAAGTTTGGAACAACTAATGAAGGAAGTGCTAGCAGCAGTGATGATTTTATCATCATCACTTGAAGATGGAATCAAGAAGGACATGGAAGCAACATTCAAAGCATTAGGAGGGAGAATGTGATCCAGTTTTAATGCTTTAATGTTTATGTTTAAAGACAATTACTAATTTCGTATGTTTTAATTTAGTATGGGTCATAGTGGGTCAATATAAGGCATGTAATGTTTGGGTCGATATGTTAACTCAAACATGCCTTTTAGAAGGCAGTTATTTGACATTTATAGTTTGGCAGTTATTTGACGGTTACTAGATATTGTGAAACGACACAATGGTTCTTGTGTCAACATACATGTCGTTTCACCAAGTATAAATACTGTAATAGGAGAAGTCAAACAACAAGTCCTTTTATTTATTTAATAAACCTTTACTGTTTTATTCATCTTGTCTCACACAAACAAAGTTAACAACATGGTTAACACCGAACGATTATTATGTTGTAATTGGCTTGACCACATACCTGTGACAAGATACCAACAAGGTCGTAGGGTATGCGTTTATCCCTAACTCTTTGAAACTACCAAAGGTTAATGCCTACAAAATCTCTAGGATTTATAAACTTAACTCTATGGTACTCTTCGGATGGTTTAGCATACAATGACTCTAGGTACTATAAGCTAAGGTTCAACAAAGATTAATCAAGCATTAACTACACAACGGATGACCTATCGCAATACTAGATCATTAACAATTAAGATAAGAGACAACCAATCAATATTCAATAAT
This sequence comes from Chrysanthemum lavandulifolium, assembly GCA_022545495.1. Lineage (NCBI taxonomy): Eukaryota > Viridiplantae > Streptophyta > Magnoliopsida > Asterales > Asteraceae > Chrysanthemum > Chrysanthemum lavandulifolium. The sequence goes on along the minus strand of CM040239.1, from coordinate 236,976,505 downwards.
TAAGTTTCATATTCCCTAAGCAAACACACAAGTAAATTAGTCGGACATGGGAAACATGCAAGCATACACACAAGTAATTGAAGACATAATTGAATTAATGAAGTAAAACACTTATCTTGATGTAAGATAGGGTATAGAACCCTAAAATACTGTACAAGACAGCCTTTGTTCAGTTTAGGTTTTTACTCCAAAAGACTACACACTGAAAACTAAAAAATTCGGATTCTATATATAAGATTACATAAGCGACGGCGTCACCCTTTGATTTGTGACGCCGTCGGGTCACCGTCATTAGGGTTTCATCTTGGCCACGTTAGTCTTGCGACGGCGTCACCTTATTCTTGTGACGCCGTCCCTTCGATCTCGGCGTCGTGCGGATCAAATCTAGGCCGTCCGAGATGCGACGACCTACTCTTTTAAAACCTGAAGCCGTCACTTGTAAATAAGCAATTTGGCTACTGAGCCGTCACAAAGTTGTCCGATGGCGCCGCAGATAACACCGACGCCGTCCCTTCGCTTTTAGCAGACTGAGTGTCTCGATTCTTGACTTTGGCCATTTTCTTCAGATATTCGCGCCTTTTCGTCCGAATAAGTGTCATTCCAGCATTTTGCCTTCAAGATAACTATAAAGTGAAAAGGAACGATATTAAGTAATAACGGATACAAAAGTGATCAAATAAGGGCTTAAACGACCCCTAAAAAAGGTACATTTTAAAACCTTATCAAGGACTTAAACACATGAGATGTTTATTGCCCTACTACATTCTAATAATGATTCTACTAGGACTTGAACACGCTAGATATTTGTTGCCCTACTACATTCAAATGTCATGATATTGTGTATAGATACTTCAACATTAGACTAAATGTTTTAGTCAACATAATTATGGTTATATGATAATGATCATAATTCTGAAGTATAAAATTAACTTGAAATTACTATAGAACTCAATAGTTTGCGTTCATGATTACTTTTATTAGTATACTTATGCTTACATGTTAAGACATAATTACAAAGTCCTTGAATTTATAAATGACTTATAACATAAAGTACATATAGTAAATGTGTTATGTCTTCTCGTTAACACATAAACATGAGGCTTTGAATTATTCAAAGACTGATAGTGTATTATTGAAATGTTCTGTTTTCTTGTTAACACATGAACATATAATCCTTGAACAGTTCTGTCTTCTTGTGAACACGTGAACATAAGGTTCTTGTATTGTTCAATGAAAATACGTTATTGCATGCACTTGGTTCGTAAATACTTTATATGCAATTTGGCTTGACCCAATTGACAAGTATTTGGTCCAAAGAGAATTAAGTTATCTATAGAATTCTGATATAGTTTCATAATTCTAATAACTCATAGGATACCACTTCATTATGGTATGTCTAATGTGTTGGATCAAACCTTATTAATATTGTTTAGTTCATGATAGTTTTAATTGCTCTACCTCCAAATCATATCAAGGTTAGAAATTGCGTGTGTCATGGATACACTCAATATAGTTCAAACCTAGAAGGTATTCAAGACAACCCATAACTAAAAACCCTAATTCATTAGGGATTTGAGGTTTTACCACTCAAACCAATTGAATCATAAACTCTTTTGGATTTTTGATTATGCTACACTTCCTAGATTGAAGATTGTAGTTTTGGTATTCTTCCTAGCTTGATGAAACACAAAACTATTGCTAGAACTTTTGGTTAAAGAGTGATACTAAATTAGAGTTTTTCTATAAACACTAATTTGGGTTGTTGGAAGGAATTCCATTATGTCTTGATTTAAGTTCGGAGTTTGTTAATATCTTATGAAGCATTTTATTAACAAATCTTGATATGAGAACTTAAAATGTATTTTGTGGTTCTCCATAAAGAACAATTTATTGTTTCTTAAATACTTAGTATTTAGAGAATTGTCTCTACTTACAAAAGTAAGTGGGAGTATATACATATCTCAAAGTTTTTTGAGAAAAAAATACTCAAACCTTCTAAAATTCACTTATTAATGTCATACTAAGGATAAACATGAAAATATTAACTGAAGTATAATGATTACTCTCATTCATAAATCCGCAAGGATGCCTCATCACCTGAAGTGATATATTTTAATATCAATGCTTAGGGATATAAGTTAGGAGATTATTGTAAATCAGCTAACTACTAAAATACATTATCACATCTTGAATCTGATAAATGTTTTAGAACTATGAATGACAAGATGCATTCCTTAAAAGGAAAATCAAGTTTTGTGATTAATTATTATTTCGCCTAACAGTTAACCTATGAGGATGGAATGAGTTTCTTTTGAAGAAAGATTCACAAGGACAAAATTGTATACATATTAATGTTTGGCATTTAATAATAAGTTTTTAATCATACTTAAGCAATTGACTGTGATTAATTTTTTTTTATATAATACATGCATTAATTATATGAAGATATTTGATTGTCATACATGTGATTTCTATGTTGAATATGACAATTAGATTTTGTAACTCTTTGTTTATGATTATCTTTTGCGAGGACGGTGTGTAATCAAAAAGGTTATGAATCTATATAATCTTTGTGTAGTATACAATATTTATGCAATCCAAGTTTGGATTGAATCATGCATCTAAGAGCTGAGATCTTGAATTTAATTACAATATGATTCTGGTTGAATTAAGATAACTCTTGGGTATATCTGACATTGAGTGGGAGCATTGTGTTTATCCTTAAAATTTATATGTTGAAAAAATCATTATATTTAAGCTAGATATTGATCCTTAAGCTTGGAATGAAACGTCACTTGGAATTTAGGGAATAAAACAAACAACCTTGAAATAGATGTTTATATGGAATAAACAAATGCGGTAAATTAAGTCTGACACAAATGCAATATATCATTCGAGCAAGTCTTAAATGATATATTTCACTTGGAGTAATTTATTACATGGATGAAAACCTTATGTTGTTTTAACTAAGGATTCATCATGTATATATTATATTGTGTATAAGACTAGTTGTTGCTTTTGTATAAGAACAAAATGAGCTGACAACAACAATATCTAATTGAGAGAGTTTAGATTATTGTTAATATAGATGTTTATAAATTATAATGCATAGTGTTGTATAAGTAAAAATGATGCTAGAGGATTATTTATACTAGTTGTAGTAGGAGTTTATCATTTATGATAAATCTGTTAACTAGCTGTGCTCAACATAGAGCATTGTTGCATTACACATTAATGAATGAGAATACTTTACACTTTTAGAAACTGTAAAGATGACTGTCAGTATGTCGTTGATTTCTAATATCTCATGCAAGGTAGGACGACATCTTCATACTATAACTCTTGCAATAGTATGAGCATATGAGATAAGACACTCATCTTATATTTCAAATCACTCACTATATGTAAAATGTTAGGAATTGGAAATTCCATGTGAAAGTGTCGGTCACCCCAATTATGGTCTAGCATATGTTAGCTCGTAGAATTGTAGTTATTTACGTTGTTTAGTAGTTAATTAGTTAATTAGTAGCGTAGATTAGTTTAGTGTAACACCGTGGAGGAAGGACGAGTCTTTACCCACTGAATGCGTGATCCACAGCCCGTCAGGAGGGCGTCTAGTTTGTAACTATAAATATCCTTCCCACTAAGGGAAGGGTGTTGCTTCTTGGAATCTAACCTTGCATTTGTTGTATTACAACTCTCTTTCAAGAACATCCTCTCTACTCTCTTCATCTATCCATCAATGGCTTTCTTGTATCATCATAATCCTAGACCACCCGAATCATCTAAACAACATAAATACACGATCTTACAATTGGTACCAGAGCCAAGGTTGTTTGTGTTTATTGATTTGTGTGGTTCGTACAGTGTTTTGTAATCTTTTTGAATCTGGAAAATGTTTTTCCTTACCTTTATTGGTAACAACTTTTAAACACTCATATGTATCTTTTTGGTCACAAAAGTCTTGTGCTTTTATATTGTTGCATATGTCTGTTATGTGTAATCTTGTCCAAACAGATGTATATAACTCATATCATTTTAGTGACTTTTTGTTCCATTTCCGTGAATGTTATTGGTCAATATGGGTCTAATATATATGGTCAAAATGGGCTTTTGAAGCGTTTTTCGGGTTTAAAGTGAAACTCTTGGATGCGAGTTGTTAGAATAAATGTCCCGATTCAATGTATCCGGTTTATGCGAGTTGTAGCTTGCTTTTGAGCGAGTTGTTATTCTTGCGGGTTGGTTCAATGTTACTTATGCGAGTTGGTTTCAAGCGAGTTGTTAAAAGTATCTGAGCGAGTTGTTAACTAAAGTCAAAAGCGAGTTGTCACTTTTGCTATGCGAGTTGTTCACTTTTTCTATGCGAGTTTTTAACACATAACTCATTGACCTCAGATCTTTACAATCACAATTAGTCCAAGACTTAACAAAGAAACAAAAGACTCAACATTGAAAAAGAGTATAGATCCAAACCATCTCATCTACTCTATCAAGACTCAAACATAATGAAGACTGTGATTTCAGCTTCATTACTTTCGTGGTATTCAAGAGTATTTCAAGATCTTCAAATGATCAAACCACAAAGTAAAATGAATCATCATCAATCTAAATCATATGATAAGACACAAATCTGTTTCATCAACTCGTTTTGTGGAACTGTAAATCAATAAATAAAATAAAAACCACTTAAGAGTATCTCTCAAAATTTTATCATACACTGATTTTGATCACTATCCGAACATGAAAAAGAAGAAACCTAACTGGTTTGTTAGTCTCTTTCTTAGTTTCGTTCATGACTCAAACAAAAAGAACATCACCTACTTGTAACCTCGTTAAGAGATCTTGAAGCCATGTCCTATTCTCCAACCATCCCTGTGGCATCTACGACATCACACCATTCCTGTGGTGTTGATAAAAATCTCTAACTATCCCTGTGGTGAGTAATACTTGCGTGCATCAGATGGAGATGAGACTTGGATGGGATTTGTTGGAGCGTTTTGGAGAGAGAACATGGAGGCGGATATTTTTTGAGAAGTGATTAGGGTTAGGATAAATGTGAGAATAATTAGGGTATCTCACTTTTAATACTCAGTTATAAGTTGTAGCTGGATCGAGTTTGTTTTTCTTTTTCATATGATGGGTTGGATCGGTTTTCATATATGGACTATGGGCTACAATATGTGATGGGATGCAGGATACGAATAGATTTTATGTGGGCTGAATCTTAAATCGTTCTGATGAGATAGACGTGACTTTATCGAGAATGTTTTTGATATAATTGGATATGTGAACTTTGTTAACCAAACTTTTCTTACAATATTTTATATATTGGTAAATTGATTGGTATTTTGGTTACAAATTTCACGGGGATATTGTCACGGCTTGAGTTATTAGTTGATCTTTAATGATGTTCAAGGTTCTTGTATGATATTATTGATTTGGTTTTGGAGTAACAGTTTAAATGGTTTTAATTGGAATAATGTGGACTGATGGGCTTTTCATAATCGAGATATGAGATTTGGACTTTGTGTGACTTGTTGAAGAAATGAGATGATGATGAGATGTGTATTCGTTGTGTTAGGCGGTTTGATACCTTGATTTACATATTGTCACGAAAGATACTATGTTACGGCTTGAATTGATGGTCGAACAAAGTTGACTACGGGGTTGTTTGTTCGGTATTTCTTATTTGGATTTGAAGTGAGTATTTCCGGGGGTGTTTACTTGTTTCGTCTTCTTTCTTTCTACCCTTCCGCGAAGATGACTTGTTTGGGCGTTTATTGAGTGTGATAAAGACTTGGCTATTTAGTTACGGTTGTGATTATTTATCGCTTAACCTACAACGTAACTATCACTTTAGTGTCTCATGTAGTTGAGGATACGTCAAGAGGTTTTGTACATTGGGTACACCGTTTCTTTTTCGCAAGGATTAGTACAAGCTTAAGTAACAAATATGAGGAATTTTACGTCATGTTCAAGTTTAATATATCGGGTTTACTTCTCCATGTGGTCACTACAATAGCCGTCAGAATACGTGAATGATGTGTTTACCAATGGATTGAATGGTTTTGATGTGATCAGCAATTCCCATAGAATATTCGATGCCACTGAATGTCAATGATACTTCACAGTCTAAGCAAAATCTTTCAAGAATCTTCTACGTCTGTCATGACTTTTCAAGATGCTTGCTTATGACAAGAACTTCTCGTGCAAATGATAATACACGTTAATGATGCTTCCGAAAGTTTGAAACCATCATGGGGGAGAAACGTGTACTTTGATATTTTACGGTTAACCTCCAGGGAAAAGTAGTATATACTACTCGACTTAGTATGGTTTGTGAAGTTGTCTACATATGGGTAAAGAATTGTTGATGATATTGTTGATGTTGGATAATGAACCGTTGATGAACCGCTGCATGTTCCCCTAAAAACAGATATTCACCGAAACCAAAGTTGTCATAACACCTTCAAGCTGACATTGTTTATGGTTTTGTCTTGATTTTGTAAAATCCCGCGAAAGAATCTATTTCTCGGCTTAAATCATAGACTTGTAAAATCCTATAACAATGGAATCATCTCAACGTAAGTAAAGTGCATTTCTGGCTCGATCTCACGGTTTATTCTTGGTTTTGTAAAATCCCGCGAAAGAAACTATTTCTTGGTTTAAACCATAGAATTGTAAAATCCCGTGATGATGGAACCATCCTGGAGAAAGGAAAGCGTATTTCGGGATATTATTTGATGCTGGTGCTACGATTTCTGCTTCGAAGAAGGGATAAAAGGGGGTACTTCATGAATTGGATGTGTGTTGGGATATTCGTCATGGTAGTTTGGTTATTATATGGTTTTACGGGGTTATGTGCTTTTAACCATGGTCGGGATGAAAACCATTATCATAGTTCACTTAAAACGTCAAAGGAGGCTAGATGTGAGCTTTTAACCAGAAGATGTGACAACGGGGTTAATTTACTATTATTTATTTGAGGTTGAAGTGAAATATCACAGGCGAGTGTACTTAGTATCTGAAGGTATCGCGGATGGTTGGATGAAGATTCTTCAAGATCCTTGTTCGAGCTTATTCTCAAAAATGAAGACTTGGAAATCTAGTTATTGTTGGGTGACTTTTTCCTTTTCTTTTACCAATTGGGGGAATTGGGCTCTTATCACCTCAAAATAACTATCACTTTAAGAAGTTACGTTGTAGTGCTCAGTGTCACATTAAATTGTGGATTTTCAAGAGGTGATGTACGTCTAATACTTGATGGTTGGTTGGTTGAAGAGTATAGAGTACTTAGAGATTCAATGGAGGATGAAGTCTCTAATTAGGGAGAGTGAAAAGCATCGCTCTTTGTTACATATGTGCAATTTTAAGTCACGAGTTCGGGTTAGTTTACTTGTGGTCAAATTGAAGAATTGAAGTCTATCATGCACTATCATCGGGGAGAAAAGTATACATCGGGTTATTATTTGTCTATCGAACTTAATCGCTACTTTGATGGTATAAGTTTCTCATCTTGGTATATGTGTATTCGGGTTCATGAGCTCTAGTCTAAGAGATCGGCGCATCAAGTCATCTACTTGGGAATTGTTCTCTTAACACCTTTTGGAATGGATTGCTTGAGACTTGAAGGAAAAGGAATTTGAGAAGAGTCATTCAAGCGTGGGATGATACGTTCTTCGTTCTTGTTGATGATATAACTCAACGAAGAATCACAAAGATCATTCTTAAAAGGAGCAACAAGATCGATGATAATGGTGTGCTTCCTTGTGTATGGCGGCTAAAGCAATCTTGAAATAGAGCTTGAATCTGCTCATCATAAGGATTTTCGGTTTGGGGAAGCCGCCAAAGTCTCTCTTTCTCAATGGCTCGGGTTCTATCTTCATTACGAGCCTCGGAAGCTTTGGTGGTGGAAGTTTAAGAGATGATGAATTCTATCTTCACGACGTCTTTTCGATATCCTTATCTCGGTACTCGTATCATCATCTTCTTAAACTATATCATCTACTCTATCTGTAAATATTTATCAAAATTGAAATGCAAAATATAAAACCAACAAAACAAAATAGAAAAATATAAAATCAACAAAACCCATAAAATCAAAAAATTGAAAAAGACAAAAAATATTGTTTTCAAAGACATGTCTTCAGTATCGATAACATCTGCGGTCTTAGAAATGTCATTCAACAATGGCACGGGACCATAGATGAAGTTCGAAAGGTGTAAATATTCTTTTCAAAACATGTCACAAATCAAATGGCTTGCGTTACTCAGATGTAATCCGTGCTTAAAACTATGGCTTGCTATTATTTCCGATAGCAACCCGTTCTTCAAGAAAGGAAAGTCTTTCGCTAAACTAAAATTTTTCAAATATTTCGTGCACTTATTCTAAAACAAAACAAGGAAAGCATGTCGTCAAAAGACTGTTGTTCTACACAAATGTTTTCCTTCTAAAATTCTTGAGAAAAATATTTGTTGTTTTCAAAAATGGTGGTAAATTGTTTCTTGTAAATCAATCGGTTTGAGTTTTCGTAAAATTGAAAACTCAATCAATAACTTCAGTTCATTTAAACTTTTAGAAAATAAGTCATTGATTGAGGGAGAATGTTTTCAAATCTATATCATCTAACGAGCTTTTCTAATTATCCTCGTGCTTAACTAAAAATGATATTTGCCTATGTCAAAGAACTAGGAATGTAGGATATGATGGTTAGGATTAGATGATTAGAGTTTGATAAACACATTATTCCCATGCTATATATGATCTGATTGATATGTTGAATCGACTTTTATTAGTCGATTGCTGTTTGGGTGATGTCGACCACCATATATCTGTATGTGTGTTCACTAACGTATGCAGGTATATTGGTTTATAAGAATGTTCCCGATCAGGATCCCACATTAGAAGATGATTGGATGTCGAAAGGAAAGGGTAACTATATCTTGGGTTGACAAATTAAGAAACAGAGCTTAATTTGACCTCTATGGAGAGTTGGCATGAAAATATGCAACGTAACAAGTCTCACCGCATCGCAGATGGTTTTCTTCGAGCCTTACAAAGAACAACAAAAGCGACTCAACCACCGAACGTATCTTTGTGCAGATTATTGTGATGATACCATTTTAAACAATTTTTGAATAATATTGTTTTGAAAAATGGAAAATATCGTTTGAAAATAAATTGGAATTAATTTTAAAATCACGGACTTCATTTTATCAAACTTAAGTCACTCAATCATCGACTACGGTCATCGATTGAGGGAGAGTGATTTAAAATAAAATATTTTCAAATGATATTTCTTCAAAAAGTCCGGCTTGTACAAAATAAGTGGTGATCTAAAGATTTAATGTTATGCCATGGTATGATTCTCTTTAAAACTCAAAGATCTTTCAAAATGAAATTTTTCCGTTCTTGTTTGATTGTGAAATTGTTTTATTTTATGAGCTCGTGAACTAAAGACAAAGATAAAATGCTAGGATGCAAAATGTATTTCATGGGGTGACCTCCCTTTGGGAGAGATTGTTAGGAATTGGAAATTCCATGTGAAGGTGTCGGTCATCCCAATTATGGTCTAGCATATGTTAGCTCGTAGACTTGTAGTTATTTACGTTGTTTAGTAGTTAATTAGTTAATTAGTAGCGTAAATTAGTTTAGTGTAACACCGTGGAGGAAGGACGGTCTTTACGTGGAGGAAGGACCACCTGTATGCACGATCCACGACCCGTCGGGAGGCGTCTAGTTTGTAACTATAAATACCCTTCCCACTAAGGGAAGGGTGTTGCTTCTTGGAATCTAACCTTGCATTTGTTGTATTACAACTCTCTTTCAAGAACATCCTCTCTACTCTCTTCATCTATCCAACAATGGCTTTCTTGTATCATCATAATCCTAGACCACCTGAATCATCTAAACAACATAAATACACGATCCTACAATAAAATTTGAAACAAGTATTTGGGAAGTTTACTCAGATGACTATTTAGTTTTTCTTTTAAAGAAAGGTTGAGAATGTTGGAAACATTAGGGTTCAACTTACTAAATGAGTTTCATGCATATCTGTTTTAGTATTTGGATAATTGGGATTGATAGACAATTTTTACATTATGATGAATAAAGATACTTGGTATTTGTTATTCATTCATATAATAATTGTTATCCTATATTTGCATGTTTAATCCTTGAGTAATTTTATTATTCTAAATATGTCCATTGTCGGTTAACAATATTGGAATATTGTTATGATAAGGCAAATGTGAGTGTTAGTTATAATTCTAACGAGAATTCGGATTGTTCCCACCAAAATCATATGTATTCACTAGAGATGCATATTGGATTCCCCAACTTTCAAACATTTACTTTTGGATCCTTGTCATAAGTAAAATATTGAAAATGGTTTGTTAAAATCGTCCTTAGACTTGAGATGCAAGCAAGTTCTGTTATGTGTGGATATCATTTTTTGTAAGTATACGCAAAACGCTATCTGAATAAGGTAGTTATAAAGGCTATATTTCGGAGTGATGTTAAGCAGCATCCACAACACTTGTAATCAATAAAGGATTTGTTACTTCACTTGATATGTGCCGAAAGATACCATGGCGCCTCTTCAGATTTAATCAGATAATTGTTTGGCCAAACCCAAAGGGTAATGCAAGATGATTCTTGATTACATTTGGTATATCTGAATAAATTCTATAACGAGATTCTAAATGGTTAAACTATATGGAATGAGTTAGGATCCATATCCATGGTTTAACGGTATCCATAACAAAGGATGATTAAAAGCAAGATATTGATAACCATGCTACTGAGAAATTTTTGAAACTATTCTCTCAGACACTTTTATTTAAAAAGCTAGTGAGAGCGTTGCTAGGCATTTTCGTTGTTAGTTTTGTGTGCCATTCGACACTCCAACTCCCAAGTGGGAGCTGTTGGTTTGTGGGAGTTATAAACGCATGTAAACGACTAGAAGTGTATGATCCTATGGGGGCACACACGTTAAACACGAGAGTACATTTTATATGTTTACTACTTGAACTATTTACCTGTTGTACTAGACCCGATCCAAGCCCATGACCGGTCACATGTAGGGGCATTTGGATCATGCTTATGGGCTAGTAAGAATTGTATGAGAATTAGGAAAGTGGGTAACTTGGTGCTCAAGTTTAAAGCCTAAGTGTATTAGGTTTTTGAGGCTATATAATAACCCACAAAAGCTCATAAACCAGTGGTTAATACTCTTAATACATACATACCAAAAGTCAACCAATTCTTTCCTATGCATGCAATTAATATTCATGTTGTACGCATGATTATTTGAGCATACTGTATATATACATGTTATACTCATGATCAAACATGCATGATAAGATGCATGCATTAATTACTTGCATGTTTTCTTTTTACTTGTGATATTTGTTGTTCTGGTTGAACAAGAGAATTGAATTGGTGCCTGGCTTGTTTTCATTCTCGGTCAAAAAGGCATTAAGATATCGGACATGTTTTACCCAATATCGGAAAAAGGCGCCTTTTGCTTCTCGGGTATTGTAGTTGATCTCGGACAGAAGAAAAGAAGTGTTTTCTTGGTTTTCTTGGTTCGTGTTTTGTTCAAGTATTCAAGTGTTGATTAGGTAAACGTTCACGACTAGCATATCGGGCGTACTTGGTTTAAGTGTTTGTGTGTGATACTCATAGAGGCATCTATTTTAGATGCTTAGTTTCTTTGGTTCCTTGTTCGTTGATAACGTGCCGTTGATGCCAAAGGTTAGATTTCTTATTTACCTTTTATTCAATTATTGTTTATTAATTACGTGTTTAACCTAATTGAAAATACTAGATCCTTATCCGCTGCGTACTCGTAGAGGTTAATGGTTAACTTAGTTCTAAAATCCCAACAGTGAGTGATTCAATGGAAGCTAACGAGGTTGGTCCTACCCCTATTGTTGCGAAAATTGGGGAGCTTGAAAAGCTTCTTATTGATGGGAAAGCTACTCTTGTGGATGATGATGGTAATCCTATTAAAAAGAATTTTTTGTATACTTCTTCTACTAAGAGGGTTAACCCATTCTCTAAGTTGGGAGAGATTGTTGATTCCGATAGTGATGAAGAGGAGGTTGTGAACACTTTTGATGAATCAATGAACCTATTTGGTGGTGTTCATGATCATGAAGATGATTATGATGACTATGATTATGAAGACTATGCGGATCAGGTCTACGATCTTCTAGGGAATTTGGATGCTTTTTATGACATGTTTGGTATCAAGCTCTAAGGCCTTGGTAGGAAGTAATTTTGTTTTCATAGGATTATAATGTTATCTTTTGAGTAGTGGGAATAGGAAGTATCATGTTATGTAAGCTTTTCAGCCTATGTAACGGGCTGAGATATGGGATTCACCCATATCCTTTGTACTTAAAACGTTTTTTTGGAGTAATATATTTATCGGTTCTTTGACCTTTTACCCAAAAAAGTAGGAAGAAAGAGACTAGAGGGACCAATCATGCCCAATGACAAAACTACTCTAAGTAACTAAATAAATATCTAGGAGGTAGAGAATTCTAGAGAAAAGGAGAAGAGTTGAGAATGTGTAAGTGTGTGGATCGGTTATATAAGAAATCAGGGAAAATAAATGAGTGATATGATCAATCTATGAAGAGCTTAAGAGTTCCAATCCAAAGGTTAAGTTCTAGCAACAATCAATCACAAGTAAGTACTCCTTATCTTGATTCTATCGAGGTTAAGGTTTATGAGCAAGTGGGAATTCATCATATGATCAAGATAAGATCATATGATGATGTAGAAAGGAATATGGGTAAGTTTATAATGGGTTATATAAACCCTTGTTGATGGTGTTGATTTGAATGTATTATTAGGTCGTGATGATTACGATGATGATAATGATGATGCAGAATGATAATGGTAATGATGTCCTTGTTAGGCTTAGCTTGGAATCAAGGTAAGAAAACCGGTTATAAGATAATTTTATAATGATTTCATTATATTATGCTTTATGCGTTATATGTTAAGGTTTATTTGTGGCTTGGAAAGTATGTGCTTATGTAAGAGTGGATTTAAGGTTAGTGTGACTTAGTTAACAAGGATGTGTTAGTTTAAGAGTGGGTAGATGCTATTGAGATAGGACATGAAGCGTTAAGTGGCTAAGGTATGTGTTAATGTTAAAGGTTTATTGTTGTAATGAAGTAATGGGTTGATGTGTAATGTGTGAATGATTTATGATATTATGTTATAATCATTTTACTTACTAAGCGAAAGGTTACCGGTTAATATTACAATGCTTTGTAGGTTCTTGTGTTATGATATGGCTTGGATTAAGGATTAAGGTTTGGTTATGCGTAGGTTAGAAGAACTTGGTAAGAAAGTAGGGGGTGTTACTTCATGGAACAACAACCATAACAATAGAAAACGAACTCTAACGGAGTCGTTTTAAAAGATTTATTATTCGATTTATATAAATATCGAGTTTACAAAAATGAGGTCCCGTGGTTTCACGGTTTACAAAATACATTAAATGGGTTTCGAATGATAATAACATTTATAGCCATCTTGAGTATCCGTGCTCCTCCGTATCGACCTCATACAATAAGGACACGAAATACATGCTTAAAGCATCAACACAAAGCTTGAGTGAAATTCATAGAGTTTAGGAAATCGATTCTTTTGAGTTTAAAGATTCTTAAATTTCAACTTTTAAAATCGAAATAAACTTTTTATTTTATTTCGCACCCTCATAATTTTATACTTTAACATTTTTTGTTTGAACACATAATGTTTATGTGGTTTACGTTGTAGTGAGATGAATGTGTCATGTTTGTGTTTGTGTTTGTGTTTGTGTGTGTTTTATTTAGAGTGAGATGGTGTTTGATGGGTATTTGTTTGTATGTGAGATTTATGTGGTTTAGTTGGTTTGGTAATTTTAAGATTGGATGTTGGTTTGGTGTATGTAAATTTAGGCTTTGATATAGGTTTGATGGCTATACACCCATAATGTTGAAAACAAATCGATTGAACACATAATGTTTGTGCGGGTTACGTTGTTATACACCCATAATGTTGAAAACAAAGCAGATATTATTGTTGCACTAAGCTCATGATACCGAAAACGTTAACAACTTGTCAATAGAAATTGATATAATAGTTTTGTTAGGAATTGGAAATTCCATTGTGAAGTGTCGGTCACCCCAAATATAATCTAGCATAAGTTTGCTAGTAGACATGTCGTTTGTTACGTTATTTTGTAGTCAATTAGTTAGTTAGTAGCGTAGACTAGTTTAGTGTAACACCGTGGAGGAAGGACGGGTCTTTACCCACTGTATGCCTGATCCATAGTCCGACAGGAGGACGTATTAGTTTGTAACTATAAATACCCTCTACCTCCCAAGGTAGAGGGTTGGAACTTCTAAGCTAACCATGCATTTTGTGTTTTATCTCTCTCTCTAGAATTCCCTCTCCTCTCTTCATCTTTCTAACCATGGCTTTCTTGTTTAATCATCTACCTAGACCACCCGAATCATCTAAACAACATAAATATACGATCCTACAATTGGTACCAGAGCCATGGTTGTGTTGTTTTTGATGATTCGTACGGTTTTTGAATGAGTTCTTAGATACGGTTTGTGTAGTTGTGTTTGGATGCGGTTTGTTATTTCATTGATTTTGTGTGGTTCGTGTATCAATTTCTATGCTGTTTTTACCATTATTTTTGCATTCAGAATTTTTTCTACAATTGTGGTAAACAGTTTTTCTTACTGATTTTGGTATCTAATGTATGGTCAAAAGTCCTGAACTTTATTGCTTGTCTACAAGATAAACTGCTTTTGTATTCTTATGTCTCTATGTCCAAGATAAATAGTTTTAAATCATATTCTTGACTTTTGCACCATATTCATGTTAAATGGTCTGATAATTACAGTCTTTATGCAGTTTAAGGGTCAAAATGGTTAGCAGATTTTCTGGGTTTTTAAGTAGATCTTCCTGACTGCGTTTTGTGTGTCTAATTTCTTGGATGCGACTTGGCGCATTTTTGAATGCGAGTTGTCAAAACGTCAAGATTCTATGAACCTTATGCGAGTTGCAGCTTGCTTTTGAGCGGTTTGTCTACTCTCTGTCCAGAATTCAACGTATCTGAAGCGAGTTGTTAACTAAAGTCGGATGCGAGTTGCCACATTTATGGGTCAAAAGCGAGTTGTGGTTGTTTGACTTTTGAGTCAAAAAGTCAAATGCGACTTGACAAATATAATGATGATGCGAGTTGTGATTATGCGAGTTGTGATGATGTTGTGAAGATGCGAGTTGTGGTAATGCGGTTTGAATAATGAAAGTTGCGATTTGGTACCCATACATGATGCGACTTGTAAGTGTGAAAAAAAGAAGAATGGGTTCCGTAATCAAGACTCAAACTAATATCCTAACTCAAATTCAAACATTAAACATTGTTCCTCAAATATCAACACAAAATCATTTATTCATCACAATCAACATTCACCACCAAACACATTCATTATCGTCAACCCACAACATTAATGCAAGATCATCTACATACAACTGTCATATCTCATTTAACGATCTATCTAGATCCAACTCATCTACTATAAATGTAATACAAAAAAATAAATAAATAAAGAAAATCAGATCTCAGATTTGTCAAGTGGGTTTCAACTCATTTCCGACCTTCATAAGATTACTCTCTTGACTAAATGCATCATCAATCCAATTTTTGAAGTTTCAAACTTCATTGACTGTTCGAACAATTTGAAAGAGAGTCCAAGTAACTTATCTCAAACTCTCATTCCTTTCGAGTATCTCACTATGTTATTATCAAAAAGGTCGTCAACAAGACACGTAAATCATTTGGAACAATTAAGTTTTCGATCTCAGTTTTCTATTTTTCGTGGAACTCAAAGGTTACATCAAGACCAAAGGTCTAAAGCACGAAATCCGAAATCATCATGGATCTACAAACTTTTTTGAAGACCAAGCTCCAATTTAATGTACGAATCAACAAGTAATGAAAATATAACAACTATGTTATCTTTCCTTTCTTTAATTCGTTTATGACCTCTGATATAAACAAGTAACGCAAACAAAATTTAATTAAACCTACCTGTGCTTGCTTGGATTGAATCTCGTAACCATCTCTAAATCTCGTTACCATCCCCGTGGTATTAATGAAGGACTCATAACCATCCCTGTGGCTAAGTCGAACCTCGTCCCTATACCATCCCTATGGCAACAAAGGTGTGTATGTGTACGAGAGATTGAAAGAGAGGCGGACATATTTTTTTGTGAGATTTGTTAGGGTTTGTGGAGGATTTTTAGGAGATGGTGGGCGGATATTATGTGAATGATTTTAGGGTTTGGTGATGTATTTGTCTGCACACATATGTGAGTTGATTATTAGGGTTATAGTGAGATATGTGTTGTGTTAAATACCCGAAACATTAGGGCAGCTGCTGAAATAGGCCATACTAGACCTTATGTGTGAATGGGCCTCTTTTGTTAATATAAATTGGACCGTGTTGGAATCACTCCTAAACTATAATTCAAGTGTTAGTTATTCTTATGTAATAGGTAGCTTATTATGGCCTTTATGTTTGTTATTAGCCTTAAGCTTATGTAGAAGGCCCATGAGCTTAGGCCCAAGTCCATTAAAGAAAGGATGGAAACTAGGAGTGTTGCCCTAGCTTTCCTCCTATAAATACCTTATGTAGACCTTCATTTGAAGGTTGGTTGTTCAAGTTTTTCTTTTACTCATACTCCTACTCGTAACCGTCCTTAACATAACGTATGTGTGTGTTTGGTTTACTTGTTCAATCGCCCTTATCTCTTTCTATATTACTTGTGTTTGTAAAACTAGTGACCTAACAATGGTATCAATCGCCTAATAGTTGGGTGAATCGTTATTGCTTTTGAAGTGGGTTTTGGTCCTACGCGTAAGGCTAACGAATGATACTTTGGTTCGCTTAAAACACGTTTTTACACTTTTCAATCTAAGATTCTTGTACTTTCAATGTTTTAAGGTGTTAAAATAAGCTGCTTTTGGCAAAAGTTTCAAACTTTACGCGTGGATTTACGTTTTAAGCTTATTTTGTTCGAGGGTTTCATCCTACCAGAATCGCTTTTAGACGTTTTGGTTCATCAAGTTTCATACTTTTATGTTATTTTGGTGATATTGAAGCTATCTCATCACAAAAATCGGTTTAGAAACATCTTTGGTCAAAATCACTTTTACGAGTAAAGCTACGCGTAACTAAAACCCTATTTTTACGCGTAACTTTATCCTTGGTTTGATCTTCAGTTTCGTGGTTTACTCCGTGTTTTCTTGCTTGGATAAGCCTGAAAATACATCGACTTTGGATATCTTTTGCACTGTGAAGTGTAAAAGATCACTTGGGATAAAACCCTAAACTTACGCATAAGCATAAAGCTTACGCGTAGAAATCCTACGCTTCACGTCTTACGCATAAGGTAATCCTATGCATAAGTTTATAAGCCTAACTTTGTGTCTACGCATAACTTTAGCGTCTTTTCCATACTTACGCGTAAGCTAAATCCTACGCGTAACTAGTGATTGTTACGCGTAACTTTGGTGTTTTTACGCATAAGTGCTACTTGGATTATTGTGATTTCTACGCCTAAGGACACTTCATCAACAAAGGTTCATTCGACTACAAAGATCCATCAACACAAGTTATCTAAAAAAAATAAAAAATGGGAGACTAAACGTTCAATTTTTACGCGAGATTCAAATTTTGGTTTAGTTTGTGAAAATTTTGGTCAAAATTCAAATTTTTGGCCTAAATTCAAATTTTCTGTAAAATTTGGCGTCAAAATTGTCATAACTCAAAATTTTCTTTCAACCTTAGAATTGAATTTTATAGTGAATTTCAAATTTTGAGAGTCAAAATTTTTCAAATTATTTTGGAGGAAATTGAAATTCACTATATCGACCTTCATGTGCTATATCGACTTGGCACCTTTTCTTCTTTTTGATTCTTTTGCAGGAATCAATGTATTCGATAAAGCATTTGTGGAATTGGAAGAAGGATTTATTGTTACGAATGAGATGTTCAACTCAATAATTAACAATTCCAAGCGTCCGACATCATCAAATTTCCGATATCCCGATCGTGCAAGGTGAAAGAGTTGATGTACATGAAAGGCATGCTCATATGGACGTTGAGAATGTTGTGATTCATCGCGAATCGCGGTAATGCGGACAATGAGGTTGTAGCATTGGAAAAGCGGGATGACGACAACGGATCCGGAGAAGATATAATACTTAACTACGACAATGAGCCCAAGCGTGACGAAGAACAAATGGTTGAGGAAGATATCTTACCCACCTATGACACTAACACGTAACGGATGGTCGAGGTACAATCTCATCGTTGATCATATTCGATCGCAAATGCGACACAACATCTTGAGCAACTGAATTTAGTAATGAAGGAGAGGTTGACCGATGTGTTGCACAATGTCGAGAAAACTATCTCATGTCGAGCCCTTACTTGTTAACAATTCAAGCTGAAACGTCAAATCAAACTCTTGAATCAAATCATTCTTCTCAAAAGACCATTGCTCGGTTTCATAAAGATTTTTCAAAACTAGAGGCACATTGTATCTCTCTTGAACTTAAATTACAAAACAAATCTTTTCTTCATAACACAATGGTCGGTCTTCAAATAATCAAAGTAATCGTGTGGATACATTAGTAAATGAAAATGAGCATTTAAAGGCTCAAATTCAAGCAAAGGGCTTGCACATGTTGCTTTACAAAACAAACCGAGAAGATTAACTGACAAGAGTGTGGATACTAATTTTGCAAAACCAACAATCTTGGGAAATCGTCTCTAAAACCAATCGAAACCAATCGGTTGTTAGACACCCAACCGCTTTTAAATCCGAACGTTCAAAATCGTCAAAACCACGGTTTCCTCCCAAGTTGTTGAGAATAATCATTTGTCAAAACCGGTCCTCCACATTCTGGCCTAAGAATAATGCTTACATTTCATTAAACATGTTTGTTAAACTGCTTTGTTATACTGTTTCATTAAACCTCAACTTGTGGTCGCTCCTTGCAAATCTAGGATTAGTTCGAACACCGTGTCTAAACCGAGCATTAAAAGTAAAGATTCATATGATTCAAATGACACATTACAAGAGCTGTGATCTAGAAAAGGCTAGGAAAAGGGCACTTCTTCAAAAGGATGAAATCTTAGGTTCACGACCTAGTGTATCACCTTCGAGTGTATTCATGAACACTACCTATAGTAGCAAACCAAAACCTAAGTTAACTCAACAAACAGTTAGAAATAAACCCGTTGATCTAAATGTAAACCTGTCGAAACCTAATAGGTGGATCCATATAGGACGCAGACTCTTCACAAAAGAAGTTTCAACATCCCTAGATCTAACCTTAGATGGATACCAACGGGTAGGATTTTCAAAAGCTGTTAGTCTTAGGTGGATTCCTACAGCAAGATACTAAGTAGTTGCACCAAAACAAGTAGGATACCAACACCATCCATCCCCGAGGCAGAAAGGAAATCATCAAAATAGCATATTCATGTGTCAAGAAGATAATTGACACTACATCTTTATGCTTCTAACATCCGGAACCCGATTACACTTGGGGATCCATGTTTTCTCTTCCTTGCCCCCTTCTATTTTTCTATGCAGGTACAACAACAATGGCTCCTACCGCAAAAAGCAGAGGGACCCGTTTCTCACCGTCAAAAATATCATGATCCATCATTTGTTCCACCATTGTACTTAATCGTCATGAATTGGAAACATTGCTTGCTCCTCCGGTTAAAGATTACGCCAAAAGTCGTGCCCGGATGTATCGAATGTTTCCATTGCACAACCGATAATACTCTAATTTCGAGATACACCGAATCTACAACAACAACCGAATCTTCTATAATGAAGATCAAACTGCTTCAACAACAATGACACGGTGATGATCAACATAATGAGCAGAGATGTTTTATCGACATTTGACTCTCTCGAAATATTTTTGGTACTTCACACTTGTTCGATCAATTGGACATACATGGTTTCATTGTCTCCTTATACATGGTTTATTGTCTTCAATTCATCATCAACATACGTCGTGTATGATTCTGAATCATTGAAAACATCAAGGGGGAGAGAGTGTGTAGGTGGTCATTGCTTCCTTGTTCTTCTCCATGCTTGTTTGCGAAAACCCAATGCCTTCTTGAATTTCTTCAAATAAGGGGAAGAAATTAGACGATATGTGGCTCAAACGTCTCACTTTGGTGTTATCGTCTCAATTTCATGGGTGATCTTGTGTGAAGTTACCCAAATATGATGTTATGATGCCTCACACACGGTCTTGGTATCAAATTATTTCATATTCACAGGTGATAACGCTACACGCGTCGTTCGGGGTCAAGGAAACTTCCTTTTCTTCGAGCAAGTTTTATAACACCCTATGCAGTGAACCTAATCGTTGTAGTGTAGTAATTAGGGTAAGCCACGGGTATTGATATCGTTCTCTAGGGGAATAGGAATGCTAGTAAGGAGTTACTACGCTAAGGTTAAGGTTGAGGAAGATTTTTTTTTTATCTTTTAAATTTTATGAAATGGAAAGGTACGAATCTCGGGTATTGGATTTGGGGGTTGGTATTTCTACCGATTACTCTACTATTATCTAATTATCTAAACTAAGGTTGTGGGAGTCTATGTCTAATTAATGTGTGCTCGTATGATAGTTTAAAGATGTGCTTACTTAGGTTGTATTACTCCTTAATTATCTCCTATTGATGGTTGAGTTGTCACGTCCTTATTCCTAGTTGCGTTGTGTGTCTAAGGTTGTAGGGTATCGTTTCTCCTAACTCTTTGAACTTACCAAAGGGTCTCGTCTACAAACCCACTAGGGATGATAAACTCCTACTCTAAGGCGCTCTTTGGATGGTTTAGCCTACAACTACTCAGGTAATTATATTCTAAGGTTCACAAAGATGAATCAAGCATTAAGTACACAACGAATGACCTATCGCATTACTAGATCATTAATCAACCAAGATAAGAAACAACCAATCAATATTCAATAATTAAGTTTCATACTTCCTAAGCAAACACAAAAATAAATTAGCCGGACATGGAGAACATGCAAGCATACACACAAATAATCAAAGACATAATTGAATTATTGAAGTAAAGACTTATCTTGATGTAAGATAGGGTTTAAAACCCTAAAATCTTGTACAAGACACCTTAGGTTCGGTTTAGGTTCTCACTCAAAAGACTCTCTTCAAAACCGAAAAATTCGGATTCTATATATAAGATTACATATGCGACGCGCCACCTTATGTTTCGTGGACGCCGTCGTGTCGCCGTCATTAGGGTTTCGTCTTGCCACGTTAACCTTGCGACGGCGTCACCTTATGTCCGTGGCGCCGCCCTCTTGACCGGCGTCGTCGGATTGCATCTAGGCCGTCCCGAGTAGCGACGGCCTACTCTTTACAACTAGGCGTCGTCACTTGAAAATACGAGTTTGGGTTACGAACCGTCACAAAAATCTTGGGACGGCGTCGCCATTGCTTTTGGCCGTCGCCTTCTAATTTCAAGCATTGTGAGTGTCTCGATTTTGACTTTGGCCATTTTTTCATATATTCGCCTTTTCGTCCAAATAAGTGCCATTCCAGCATTTTGCCTTCAAGAGACCTAAAAAGTGAAAAGGAGCGATATTAAGCAATAACGGATACAAAAGTGATCAAATAAGGACTTAACGACCCTCAAAATGGTACCTTTTAAAACCTTATCAAATATCCCTACACTTGTTATTTGCTTGTCCTCAAGCAAATGTGCTTCTTGATTAATTTATAAGTTAGGGGTCATGAAGCATTAATTCAAAACGGTCCACAACACATATAAGCCCATAAAAGTCATAACAAGCACGAATTACATACTAGCACCTCACATGGGGTGTTTGGATACTCACATCTCTCGGGTGTATATATGAAATATAACAAATAGAAATGGAAGATAAACACTCATTAACGGTCCTAGTACATAGATTACCATAGGCTTGAGAATAGATCAAACCTCCATCGCTTTGGCGTAGCACCTAGGAAAGACTATCAAAGAGGTCTTTAAAGGGTTGTAATGTTAGGCTTACGGTAGGAAACAAGGGTTTGGTGGGATAGGCTATTTAGTGGTGGCAAGTCAAAAATCTCTATGTTAAATGCATATGAAGAATGGCGTTGCTAAGCCAAGACTCGACACTCTAAACTCTAGATAATCGAAATAAATAAACATAAATTTAAAGGATAGATGTAGGATGGTAGCCCGTATGTTTTTTTTTTTTTTTTTTTTTTTTTTGTTTTTTTTTCATACACTTTACTCTACCATCCTCTAAGATAACATCAAAATACTAGGGATTTATAGACATATCCCTACACTTGAGTTTTATTACTCTAACACTAATTTGACCCGAATTGAAAAGATCAAAACACTTGGGGTACATTATTACGCAAACAAAGGGAATTTGAATTTTAACGTTCCCTTCCGTCATTTCATAAACTTTAACTTTTCCCATGAATCCCAATCGTCCCAAAGCGTATACAAAGGATATGACTCGACTTAGCAACTTATGCAAGCAACTAGATAATTGAACTAAGGGTTTAGGGTGATAACAAACATTTGCACTAAAGTGAGTGCATAAGGGGTAGGCTAAGGCGATTTGGGTGTATATTTGGGGTGGGGTGTAAACAATGCTCTTCATTGATATTCCGGAAAACCGAAACATCACGAGAACCGCGAAAAGGATAGGCTCGAGGGGTTAACTAGGGTATCGTGTACTAAAGATGAGTACAACGCAAAGGGTGTGGGGAATTACTCAACCGATATGGAAGAAGTAATTATATTACAGGTATCAAACAAGGGTTATCCTAATGCCTCTTATCATTTAGTTATTCATAACTACACAAGTGTAGCCTCACTTGCGATCTCGGAATGCATCACAAAACAAGTTCTAGAATCTAATATACTACCGGTTCACACTCTAAGCATTAAAGATGAATGTTAGGAATTAGAAATTCCATAGTGAAGTGTCGGTCACCCCATATATAATCTAGCATAATTTAGCTCGTAGACATTACGTTATTTACTAGTTATTTAGTGAGCTATTTAGTTTAGAGCAACACCGTGGAGGAAGGACGGGTCTTTACCCTTGTATGCACGATCCACGGGCCGATGGGAGGTCGTTGTGTTTGTAACTATAAATACCCTCTACCTCCTAAGGTAGAGGTTGGACCTTTCATTCATCTTAATCTAACCTTCTATGTTTTCTTTCACTTCCGTCATTTCATAAACTTTAACTTTTCCATGAATCCCAATCGTCCCAAAGCGTATACAAAGGATATGACTCGACTTAGCAACTTATGCAAGCAACTAGATAATTGAACTAAGGGTTTAGGGTGATAACAAACATTTGCACTAAAAGTGAGTGCATAAGGGGTAGGCTAAGGCGATTTGGGTGTATATTTGGGGTGGGGTGTAAACAATGCTCTTCATTGATATTCCGAAAACCGAAACATCACGAGAACCGCGAAAAGGATAGGCTCGAGGGGTTAACTAGGGTATCGTGTACTAAAGATGAGTACAACGCAAAGGGTGTGGGGAATTACTCAACCGATATGGAAGAAGTAATTATATTACGGTATCAAACAAGGGTTATCCTAATGCCTCTTATCATTTAGTTATTCATAACTACACAAGTGTAGCCTCACTTGCGATCTCGAATGCATCACAAAACAAGTTCTAGAATCTAATATACTACGGTTCACACTCTAAGCATTAAAGATGAATGTTAGGAATTAGAAATTCCATAGTGAAGTGTCGGTCACCCCATATATAATCTAGCATAATTTAGCTCGTAGACATTACGTTATTTACTAGTTATTTAGTGAGCTATTTAGTTTAGAGCAACACCATGGAGGAAGGACGGGTCTTTACCCATCAGATACCGATCCACAGCCGATAGGAGGTCGTTATGTTTGTAACTATAAATACCCTCTACCTCCTAAGGTAGAGGTTGGACCTTTCATTCATCTTAATCTAACCTTCTATGTTTTCTTTCACTTTCTCTCTAGAAAGGCTCCACTTTCTCTCTAAAACCTCTAAATAATTCGACCCTTATTATTGTTTGTTATGTGTTTATGAAATCCAATATCTAACAATTGGTATCAAGAGCCATGGTTAGATCATCTCTTACATATCTTTGGATTTCTAGTGGTTTTAGGTGGTTTTGAGTTTGAGAAAGTTTAGTGGTTTTTGCATCATTTGGTTGATTTCTTGTGTTAAAGTTTGGATTTTGATTGTACTTTTGTGTTTAGGATCATCATAAGTGTTTAGGTTGTGATTTGGAAGGCTTGAATCATCGTGGTTGGGTTGTTTTTGGATTGAAAAGTGTGTTTTGGAAGTATTTCAAGTTAGCGACTTGGCTCACGGTATAACTTTCTTGCTAGCGATTTGGTTCAGAAAAAATCAGCGAGTTGTAGTGTTGTTTGGTGGCGATTTGGTCCTAGCGACTTGTCTATTGAGACAAGCCGACAAATAGTACAAGTTAGTGGATTCTCCACTACGGCTAGCGACTTAGTGAGGTTAGCGACTTACTTGGAAAGTGCTAGCGAGTTGCGGTGCAAATTATTAGCGACTTGTTACTAGCGACTTGGATCTTAGCGAGTTGCTCTTTAGCGACTTGATTTGTTTAGCGACTTGGTCTCAGAGCGACTGTGTCCAAATGACTTAGGTCTTAGCGACTTGGTGCTTAGCGATTTCGTGATTTAGCGAGTTGCTACTTAGCGACTTGGTGCTTAGCGACTTGGTTCAAGGGTTATAGCGACTTGGTTGATTTTACGAAGAAGAGGTTTGACCAAAGTTGACTTTTACGTCAAAACTTCAAACGGCCATAACTTTGATCCGTAACTCCGTTTCAAATGAAATACATCAAAACGACCGAACGACTGAATATTGTGAGGTTTTAGACCTAAATTTCTCCATAAAATCGTGCAACAATCAACCCAAATCACAACCAAACAACATCTATGCTTATCCCACTAACAATCATAAGACCTAACACACAATTGTCTATCATTGTGTCGATCCATCAGTCATCTTAACACATTCCATTGGTCATTGCTTAACGGTTTGGTCTTGATTTTAGTAAAATCCCGCGAAAGATTCTATTTCTTGGTTTAAATCATAGACTTGTAAAATCCCGTGCATTCTACCACATCATGTCTTACTCTCTCGACCAGTGATTTGAAGTGCTTAAATTGTATGATGTTGTGGACAACAATGATAATGAATGCTACATCGAGCGATTAAAGATGCTTGAATTAATCAATGAGGTTGTGAGATCTTCGTGTTCGTAGTCGAAGAAAGAGAATTGCACCTGTTTAGACTACAGAATGCCATGCAAAAGGAAAGTAGTATTGAACCTTATCATCTACTTCACTCACACCTCATGTTACTCACACCGATAAGAATGGAACGAACATGCATTGCCATTTTCCGTCAAGACTTATCCACATTAACGGGAACGTTACTTGATAAAGAAAAGGTTCAAAAGGGTAGTTCTAGTGCTGCACTTCAAGTGATCCACAACCAATTTCAGTCATTCATAAGTAGGAATTCACATCGATTATGATCAAGACATGGTGAAGTGTCTTTCAAGAAACACACCGGAATGGAAATTAGTGTGTTCTTAGAGACACTTATCCATCTCATGGATAATGTGGAGAAGTATATTGAGGAAGTTACTCGAGACGGATGTAAAAGTGGATGAGTGTGCAGTGCGATTGAGAGATTGTTGTAATAAGTTGGGTAATGTATCATTGAAGAATCGGGTGTTCTTGAATGCGAATGTCCGAGACAACAAATAATGATGAGTCCGGTAAAACACCGGATGATGGATCGATTGGCACCGAATACGAGGCTCGAGATTGATAAGCTTGACACATCCAATGTCCGGTGACTCTTGTTACACATGATGTGGATGCGAGATATCGGACTGTAAATTGAGCGGTGTCATGTAATGAGGTACCCTTTACTATTCAACATAGTGCATCCGCTAAAGTACTTAAACAAAATGATCATGATGTGAACATGACTTTCATAAATGTTCACATCGATTTGAGTCCGAGATTAAGTGTTTCAAAACAAAAGATATGGTTGATAAGAAGGCTTTTGATGAACTTTCAAACAAATTCTCAAATCTTGAAAAACATTGCATTTCACTTGAAATCGCGATTCGAGTAAAGAAGAAAGTTTTCAACTTAACAAACCATGTAAAAACCGGAACTTCTCGAATTCGTGAACTTTTGTAATTAACACTTTGAAAGCTCGACTTCAAGACAAAGAGTCAACCATTTACAATCAAGAAACATATTTACATCTTAAATGAGAAAAGTAATTTAGTCATGAATACACAAGACATTGATGCTATTATAACAAGAAATAATGAACTGTCAATTTATGTGGCTAAATTACTTAAGGAAAATGAGTCTTTAAGAAAGCATCACATAGAACTAAGTGACTCTGTCAAAGAAGCTAAAACTAAGTCAATGAAAAAAACAAACTCTTTGATAGAAAAAATTGATGAACTCAAAGCTCAACTTCAGGATAAGAGTTTCGCTATTGTTGCCTTAAAGAATGAGCTTAGGAAAACTGTGGGGAAAAGTGTGAGCACTAAGTTTACAAAACCATCAACCTTGGGAAACGGTTTCTCAACCCATTAGTAACCGGTCTATTGTTAGGCGACCTCTGCGTTTATATCCGAAGACTAAAATTTTCAAAACACGGTTTGCCTCCCAAGTTGATGAGAAACAAGTTTTGTCAAAACCGGTCACTTCACTGTGTTACCTAAGAGTCATGCTTCTAGTTCCTCTAAACCTCAACATGCGACTACTTTTACTCCCAAAGACCTCTAGGATTAGTTTGAAAGCAGTTGTTAAAACCAAGCATTAAAACCCGAATTCATATGATATGAATGACTTGTGGAAGAACTATTATCTAGAAGAAGCTAGGAAAAGGCACGATTCGAAAAGACGGAATTTTAGGTGCAAGACCTAGGGTGATGAATTCTACGAGATTTCAAAGAACTCGCTAGTAGTTGTAAACCACTACCTAGGAACACTCAAAAGACTAGGGATTGGCATACATCTAAGAGTAGTTACGTGCATAAGAATGCTAAGCATGTAGAAAACAAAACTAGAAATTCTGAGTTTTTTCCACATAAGAAACATTTACCTAATTCACATGCCAAGGTACAATCCACTAAGACTACTAATGTGACTAAGGTTCAACATGTTATGAAGCAAAGCAAACCAAAAACTTTGCCTAGATGGATACCAACTGCTAAATCTTTGGAAACTAGGAACAAGGATAAGTCTTCCACTATGCATAAGAAGCCTTACAATCCTAGACCTTGCCATAAGTGGATACCATCCGGTAGAATGTTTAGGATCTTTGGACTTAGGTGGATACCTACAGAAATATGTTTACCAATGGCAATCTTAATGTTGACCGTGAAACCCCAAAGGGTTTGGATCACGATGTCACTAACCAAAATATATGCAATCAAGTTTGTAATATTAGTGCGGTAGTCCTTACTCGAGTGCGAGATACTTGATCCTTCAATACATGGGTGGCTTAAAGTATGGATAACAAAAGGATTGATATCTCATAACTCACGGGTTCAAGTTACTCAACATTGATATTCAATCGGCTATGACGTACATTCACATCGATTCGGGCCTCGTACTTCAACATTATGACGCCTGCTCACATCGATTCGGGCCTCGTGCTTCAACATTATGACGTATGAACAACTCGGTTCATGCCTCGTACTCTAAAGAAAAGAAATGTGTACGTTTCGATGCGATTATCTTTGAAAGAAGAGAAATCTTCTTATGACGTCTGCTCGATTCGGCCAGCCTCGTGACTTCAACATTATGACGTCTGCTCACATCGATTCGAGGCCTCGTACTTCAACATTATGACGTATGAACACAACAGTTCATGCCTCGTTCCTCAAAGAAAAGAAAAGTGTACGTGTCAGTGCGCTTTATCTTCGGAAGAAGAGAAATCTTCTCACTAATGACCATTCTCATCAACATGCTTCATACTTTTTCCATGCGCTTAAGTCATCAAGTGAACCGGCTATCATCGATTGTTTTCTCATTCCACTTGCTCGATTATAATGAAGATGGCGACATCATGTGCCGATTTTGCGGAGAGAAGTGTGAATAGAACATTCGGATGACTTTCACTTATTTAATCAAGAATGGCAACTCCGTATGCAATTCTTGAGGGGAGAAGAAGTGTGAAATTACCGCATGGTTGATTGATTTTTGAGAATAAATGGTCAACGGCTACAAACTCATGTAAGAACCGATCTTCTTCTTATCGGGTCATCGTTACATGGAGTTTCTTCTATGAGCCGTTAGTTGACATCTTCACAAGTCGATATGAGTTTATTGACAAAGTGCTTCGGTTAATGCTTCACGCACATCAACATGATGATTCGAACAACCTTACATTCTTGTTTGATGTGATTGTTTGCTTGGTATTGCCATTTCATGTGTTCGTTCTTGCCCGATTCTTGATTTCCTTGATGAACATCTTTCCGTTCTTGTTTGATTGGGAGGATTTTAGTTAAGGGATTTGCAAGATGTAAGTTGATTGGGATGCTTTTGGTGATGTTCTTGTTTTTGGTGAGTTGAAGATGTTAACTTTCTATTCCCCAACTGGACAATCTTGAAGAAGGTCGAGTCTACGATCGGTTCTACATATTACGCTACATGTTAGAAGACTAAAGGCGTGTTGCATTTAACGATCTAAAGACTTCTTCTTAACTGGTCATTATCAAACGGATTGTCGGTTTAGGGAGAGCACTAATTGGGGAGAGTGATATGTCGATTTAATCCCCAATTAGACTTGCTCACATTCTGACAAGTTGATTCTCACGAGATACATCCGAGCTAATGATGTTCTTCTTAAATGATTTCTAGTACATGGGCTTAAAATATGTTGTCGATTACAAGTATCAAAACCAGCAAGGGGAAGGAGACACGTATCTAAAGCGAGTAAACTTGATGAACTTAATACTTCTAAGTGATTGAAGATATCCCGGAAGACTATTGTCATTACATGAGAGAAACTAAAGGTTTGACTCATGGCGTTTTGTGTTTATTTCAACTATGTGGGGAAGAGATGTTAGAGAATGTTTCTAAAGATAAAGGAGATACAAGTACGACATATCTGGGAGATAAATGTGTAACATGAGGGAGGTGTTATCGATTATTCTCTCGTTAGGAATGTGTGTACTTGCCATTCTTGAGCTTCATACACATTCATCAGGGACGAAAGATGTGAACATAGGGGAGGTGTTCTTCATTACCCTCAAGATGTGTATTCAGGAGAGTTCTTGGATATTGGTGTACTTCGGTTTCTTGAGCTTCATACACATTCATTAGGGACGAAAGATGTGAACATAGGGGAGGTGTTCTTCATTACCCTCATAATGTGTATTTGGGAGAGTTCTTGAGCTTTATACAAAGAGACTGACTGCATCAACTCAACTACTTGGGGGATTTGCTCTCTTGACACCTTTTGGAATGGATTGCGTCAGACTTTAGTGGAAAAGGAATTTGAGAAGAGTTATTTATGTGTGGGATGATACGTTCTTCGTTCTTGTTGATGATATAACCTCGAGCGAAGAATCACAGTGATTATTCTTGAAAGGAGCAATGGATTTATGATAATGGTGTGCTTCTCATGCACTTGGCTAAGGCAAGCTTGAAATAGAGCTTGAATCGCTCGGCTAAAGGATTTTCGGTTTGGGGAAGTCGCCAAAGTCTCACTTTCGGATGGTTCAATTTCTTTCTTGATTCAAGAGCCACGGAAGCTTTGGTGGTGAATGTTTAAGAGTTGATGACTTCTATCTTCACGACGTCTCGCTCGATATCCTTATCTCGGTACTGTATCATCATCCTCTTTAACTATATCATCTATTCTATCTTTGTATATATTTATTAAAAACCAAACACAAAATATAAAACCGGCAAAACAAAATACAAAATATAAAACCAACAAAAGAAAATAGAAAAATATAAAATCTTCAAAAAAAAAAAAAAAAAAAAAAAATCGAAAATTTGAAAAGACCAAAATATGTTTTCCAAGACATGTCTTACGGTATCGATAACATCTACGGTCTTAGAAATGTCATTCAATAATGGCACGGGACCATAGATGAAGTTCGAGCAGAGGTGTAAAAATTCTTTTCAATACATGTCACAAATCAAATGGCTTACGATTACTTCGATCGTAACCCGTGCTTAAACCATGGTTTGCTATTATTTGAGATAGCAACCCGCTTTTCAAGGAAGGAAAGTGCCGCACTAAAACAATTTTCTTAAATCTGCACTTTTCCTAAAACAAAACAAGGAAAGCATGTCGTCAAAAGACTGCATTGTTCCTACACAAATGTTTTTCCGTCTAAAACTCTTCAGAAAATATTTGTTGTTTTTCAAAATAATTGGTAAATGTGTTGCTATTAAATTAATGGGTTTGAGTTTTCGTAAAATTGAAAACTCAATCAATGACTTAGCTTTTAATCTTTTCGAAAATAAGTCATTGATTGAGGGGAGAATGTTTTCAAATCTATATCATCTAACGAGCTTTCTTAACTATCCTAAATGCTTAATGGAAAATGATGTTAACCTACGTTGAAGGACTAGGTGCCTAGGATATGAATGTTAGGATTAGATTATTAGAGTTTGATGATGAACACATAAATCCCATACATATGAATGATCTGATTGATATGTTGAATTGACTTTTATTAGTCGATTGCTGTTTGGGTGATGTCGACCACCATATATCTGTATGTGTGTTCACTAACGTATGCAGGAATATTGGTCATAAGATTGTTCCCGATCCGGATCCCACAAATTAAGATGATTGGATGCCGAAAGGAAAGGGTAACGATATCTTGGGTTGACAAATGAAGAAACGGAGCCTACTTAATTTGACTTCTATGGAGAGTTGGCATGAATGCAACGTAAGAGGTCTCACTGCATCAGCAGATGGTTTTCTTCATCATCAAATGAAGAAACGGAGCTTAATTTGACCTCAGTTGGCATTAAAATGCAACGTAGGAAGTCTCACTGCATCAGCAGACGGTTTTCTTCCAAACCTACAGCAACATCAACAGAAGCAGCTCAACCACCTAACGTATCTTGTGCAGGAAAAGTAGTGAATGATACCATTTTTCAAAATGTTTGATAAAATGTTGTTTTAAAAATGGAAAAATATTGTTTTGAAAATAAATCGAATTCAAAGTCTTGAAATCAACCGGACTTTATTTTGTCAAATCTTAAGTGATTTCATATTAAATATTTTCAAACGATATTTCATCTATCAAGTCCGTTTGTACAAAATATGTGGTGATCTAAAGATTTAATGTTATGTCATGGTATGGTTTTCTTTAAAACTCAAAGATCCGTCAAAATGAAATTTTTTACATTCTTGTTTGATTGTGAAATTGTTTTATTTTACTTAAAGATCTCTTAAAACTATCATACCTGACACTAACAATCTTTAATGTCTAAATCTGGTCCTTATCTGTCATTTTTCAAAATTAAATCTTGCCACGTCTTTCCCTAAATCTTTTAAATGATTTAAATCAATTGGGATCACAAATCTCAAAAGGTTTGAAATTTTGATCGGGGTAGAGATTGTGAGTTAAATCTCTTATCTGTTTAAATGGAATTGGTTTTAGTCCTTTAAAGGCACTCCTGCCTCCATGTGCCAAACGATTTCATACACAATGCACATGTTGAGGAGGAGGATTTATCCAAAAACATGATGAGTATTTAAACCAGGCCACATATTCTCCCATGTTTTCTAAACCGTATTAAATCACTTGGGATCCAAAATCTCAAAGGGTTTGATATTTTTGATCGGGGGAGAATTTGTGATTTAATAATGAAATTTGATAAAAGGTGATCGTTTTGATTTAATTGTGCAGGCTGCTCTCTCATATGTGCTAAACGCTTTCGAATCTCGAAGCACATATTGAGGGGGAGCATAACTATCGAGGTACAAAAGTTTTTTAAAAATGGCTTGTTTTTTAAATTTATTTATAAAGTACCTTGATTGAGTTTTCTAATGGTTTTCTTAATGGATTTCGTGATTGTGGATGTGCTTCAAACGAACTCTTGCCTCTATGTGATAAAATGTTTTAAAATATCCTATGCACATATTGAGGGGGAGAATTTTACCAAGAAAATCAAATGGCTTTTTCGTATGAAAATTGTGATCAAAGAAAATATTTCAAAGTCCTCTTGCCTCCATGTGCCAAACAATTTCTAAATCACACGCACATGTTGAGGGGGAGGTTTTCTAAATGATCAAAACTATTAAGGTACAAAATGCTTTGATCTCGTATCACAAGTACCTTGATTGTTTTTCCAAATTATTTTTCAATTGGTTTCATGAAGGAAAGAACAATACCAAAAGACCGACCAATTTACTTTATGCATGGAGTTATAAGGATGGTTAGGTTAGGTATTCGTTCCCACGATCCGCCGTAACCGGAGGGATCTACCGAGGACAATCCACTAGATAGTGTAGAGTCCTTAGGTATATTGAAAAAGGAGAAAAGTGAGGAATGGGAAGAGTGCATCGAGACCGAGCTAGTCTTGGAATAAACCCAACAAGGTTCTAGTTATGAAGTCTCGGTAAGTAATGAAGGGGTTGAAGAATGAAAAGAAATGAATGATAAAAGGGTGAAAGAAATAGCCCTCCATCAATTCAACCTTAGGGCGTAAACCGGGTTCAATTCATATGCTCTTGGTGGTTACTAAGGTAACACGGTATTGAAGACAAGACATCATGGACCCGATGATGTCTCGCACTAAACTTCCCAAACCACTCAAGTTCCTCTTAAAAGGGCTTGTTTCATTCTCACGGGAACCTACATAATCTATTCGACTTTCTCTTAGAGATTGTTGATATTGAAGAAGGAGACCCTCTCCCTAGTCTCCCAAAGGAACCAAATATGCACTATTGAGTCTAGAGCCAAGAGATCATCCACAATATCTCGTTAGGACACTCAATTCTTGAAGACTTGCTTTTCACACAATGTGGAAAGTAAGTATATATTAAGAGTCCCGCATTATCCTTGTGGTATTGCCGGAACATCCGAGTGATATGTAAAATATTCACAATGAAGATGGAAATCCTTCTAGAGCCAACATCAAACAAGCTCTTGGTGGGTGACATGTGAAATCTTGCAAAAGATCAAGCTTGTGACAACCGGATAGAAACAATGGGAGATTCATTCTTGAATCAACCTTGGTCCAGAATGGAATTGACGAATACTTTTGGAAAAACCGTTCGATGTGCAAACCTTCTTTTCTAGCACGTCGAATGTGTATTCATTTCAAATTCAAAAGTATATCGATTGAAAATGCTTTTAGAAAAACCGTTCGATGTGCGAATCTCTTCTTTCCGCTATACGTCGAATGTGTACTCAATTTCTAATACAAAAGTATTTTGATTGAAAATTGATCTTTCTCATAAAACCTTCGTTGTATTGAAAACTCTTTCTTCAAGCAATACGCGATTGTTTTTCAAATCATTTTCATCAATTAGTGAATCTCAATTATTTGGTTCACTCACTCCGTGTTGTCTTCTTTGAGACGTTCGGTTTGAGAACGGCTAGAACATTGCGAAACCTGTTAAGGAGATTCTTAGGAATCCTACCGATCACAGCGAGACTTGTCTTGATCAACGGGAACCGTGGCCGTGTACCTCAATTCAACGAAGTGATCAAAGACACTTTCGTGTGTTTTATTGCTAAGCGTTGTTTGTAGGTACATTTGGACGGTTGCGGTGATCGTAATGAGGCGTCAATCCAAAGCCGCATGCTCACATCATTCACACTTAATTGAAGAAATCATGGTGGTGCATATCTACATAACCCGTTTCGATATTTTTATACTATGCTACGCTACGTTCTTCGCAAATATCATGAACCGAAGAAAGCTTCCGCTACTCGATGGAAAGATGTCATGATCGAAAGTGTGAGCATGTCGGTCCGAAAGTCACAACAACACATGATGGCAACACAATAAAGGGTGATCCGAGATTTCTTGTGGTGATGATCTCAATGAAAGCTCGAAGATCATCAAAGATGTGGATCGATTAAAGGCCTCCTTGAAAGTACTAAGCACTCGGACTATGAAGTATCATCGCTAAAGCACAAATGATGCGGAAGTTGAAGAATTTAAGTCTCACGAGCTCAAGACCGAAGATTAAATAGAATGCTAGGATTGAAATGTAAAACATGGGGTGACCTCCTTGGGGAGATTGTTAGGAATTAGAAATTCCATAGTGAAGTGTCGGTCACCCCATATATAATCTAGCATAATTTAGCTCGTAGACATTCGTTATTTACTAGTTATTTAGTGAGCTATTTAGTTTAGAGCAACACCGTGGAGGAAGGACGGTCTTTACCATCTGTATACCGATCCACAGCCGATAAGAGGTCGTTATGTTTGTAACTATAAATACCCTCTACCTCCTAAGGTAGAGGTTGGACCTTTCATTCATCTTAATCTAACCTTCTATGTTTTCTTTCACTTTCTCTCTAGAAAGGCTCCCACTTTCTCTCTAAAACCTCTAAATAATTCGACCCTTATTATTGTTTGTTATGTGTTTATGAAACCAATATCTAACAATGAATGCTTTAATTCCTACTAATCTAAGGGCGATCCTCACATTTTGGTGGAATTTGGGTGGTAAAGGGTTTTGTGCTAGTCATGCAACTTCCTATCCATGAGGCGCTTTTGTTAAGACTAATGGCCCACTCCTATATGTCATAAAAATTTTAAATTTGGTGCCAAAATTACCCTAACCGACATTTTCTCATGGTTTATTACACAATCACATTTGGACAAAGCAAATAGTCAAGGATAAACATAGTTTCAAAGTTCCGTTTATTTTCCTCCTACACTTAAAGCGAACATTGTCCCCAATGTTCCCGAAAGTATCAAAGTTATGATAAAAGAAGGTAATTAAAAGCGAAAGAAACTAATACTCCCCGATTAGCTCGGTAGGATCCGTGTAAAGTGGTGGTTAAATCCTTTTCAAGAAGAATTATTGCGTGAAAAGCTCCTTCCAATCTTATGTAACTTCTTCTTGACAAACTAAACTGCACACTTGAAGAAAACAAACGAAACCTTCGCGTAAAATCGGCGGTAATAATATATATAAGACTCGATTTAAACTAAGATATAATGCTTGTGGGATGGATGTTTACAATTTCTAAGAAAATTAAGACACGAAAAATTCCAAAATTTATAAGTAGCTCGAAAACGAGAAAAAGTAATCGATGTTTTACTCCTTCCCGGCGCCGTCGGTTGCAATCTGACGCCGTCAGTTATCCCGACAAAAAGCGGTGCGATTTTACGAAAAAATTCGGAAAATTTACATCTTTAGAATCTGGAAAATTTCGCAAAACATCCATTATGACTCGATACAAGCATTTGACTCGAACAAGCAGACATATATATCTTTTAGTTAATTGTTATTCTCATGTTTACATTTCTTTTGAAAACGTGTGTAATCCTCCCTACACTTATCCCTTATGTAAAATACCTTTATATGCAATTAAGACGAGGTTAAAACAAAATAAAGCATTTTACAAATTTAAACATGAGGATAAACAATTAATAAAAGATATATGACACTAACAAGCAAACAATTAAGCATGGGTTGCCTCCCTAAGCGCTTTTCTTTATTTAAGAGTCTTGTAGCTAGACTCATAGTCGTGTTTCTACGTTTTCTCATTACCGCCCTCTTGGCGGTTTCTAATGGGGATTCCATGTTGTAGAAGTGCCCTAAAATGCGCTTCTCTAAGAGTTCATCCTCTCCCCAATCGGTCCTATATTCGGTCCTAGGCTCAAGCAATCCTTATAGAATCCGAAAATCTTAGTCATAACATAATCAACACCTTTTCCCTATCCTCATCATTCCTATAATAGACCGACAGTTTAAGTTCCTTTTCATCATTAGAGTGATGAAAACTTCTCAATCTTAAGCGGCATTTGGTAAGCTATGTCATCGGTCTCATTCTTGAATCGCACTACTCTAACGAGGGTCATAGGTCATCCGGTGCTTTCTATGAAAGGTTTTCCTAGAATAACATGGGATAAGCTAGGGTCTATGGCGTGCTAATATCATCCACAATTATGAAGTCCGTAGGAAGCGTGAAACTACCTACATAAGCGGGCAATCCCTTAATTCTTACGAGAAAATTGCAACTAACATTAGGATCATTGGGGTCTTGCCTAGTTGGAATAGGCTTCTTCAATATCCAATTGTAATAGGTGCTAGTCATTATGTTGATTGGGGATTTGCGATCAATGTAGGCTTTTGCCACAAAAAGGTGTCCTATGACACATGGTATGTTAAGATTCCAAGGGTTCCCAAACTTGATTCGAGGACTTTTCCTAACATACATGTGACGGAGGTCACGCACTAAGTGAGGGTGGCGAGATAGTTCTTCTTCCGTAGGAAATTTGTTGAAATAGTCAATGTCTACTTCATCTACTTCCTCGGGTATTTCCTCATCCACAAGTGTATAGTCCTCTTCGTCATTTGTTTCATTAGGTTCAACTAAGGCGATGGTATTGACGAATTGGACATGCTTAGTTAGCTTGCTTGGATCCTTAATTTCTATACCTGAAGGCTCGGGAGTTGAGATAGCACTAACCTTCTTATCACTATTAGTTATGGCTTTCAAAAGGTTGTCTATTTTCCTATCCATCTCGGCTTGTTGATGGTTAAAGCGGTTCGAGAGCTTAGCCATTTGGGTTTCTTGGGATGCAACTAGGTTTTGCAGCATCCCTTCGATGTTTTGTTGGTTAGGACCGTTAGGTGGGGGCCATGAGAAATCATTAGAGGTGAATTCTTTGGTTTGTCCCCGTGAGAAGTCGGGCTTGTTTTTCCATGCTTCACGGGTTTCATTGAAATTCCTAGGTCCGGGTGTTGTAGGAATATTCCTCCCGCTCCATTAATACGCGAGGACGCGTAGTCAATGAAAGCGTGTTCGGGGATCGGGTGCTAGTCTTGGCGTGTTATGAGGATCACAAAGCGGCTCGCACGAGGAAGAAACTTTGTTCACATGGTGTGAAGACTTAGGATTTTCGTAGGAACTCATGAGGAATTTAACTTGATCTTCAAGTTCGATCATCCTACGGTCGGAAGGTTGTGAGTTGATGGAAGGCAAGGAGATTGCCTTAACGGTTTGGGTAGCTTACGGGGTCATCCCAACTTCGTTGTCATAGAGGCGAGGTCCTCTATTATTTCCCATGATTCTTCTGCGGTGAGATCACTAAGTTTTCCACCGGCCGCTTGGTCAATGGATCGCTTAGTGGGGAAGTTGACATGATCATAAAAGATTTGGACTTGGAGCCAAAGATCAATGCCGTGATGAGGACTTTATGAAGTAAGTCCTTGAATCGGGTCCATGCTTCGAGAGAGATTCACCTTGACGTTGTTGGAACATCAAGATGTCATTCCTAAGCTTAGTGGTTCTCCCGGTGGGAAAAATTGAGCAAGGAAGCGAGCGGTAAGATCATCCCAACTTGAGATGGAGCCGGGAAGTCGCTCAAGCCAATTACTAGCTTGGTCCGTAGAGAGAATTGGAAGAGACGCAGCGTAGCGTGGTCTCCCGAGTAGTAGCATCAAGGTCGATGGAATCGACAATTTTGAGAAATCCTCGAGATCTCGATTTGGATCTTGAACGAAGTCCATGGAATGCACATCCGTTTTGCACCAACCGGATGGTGTCGGATCGCAGGGCCGTAGTTTGGGCTTGGTCGGGAAGCTCAATGGTGTTCCTATAGCCTAGGTGGCTTGGTCTCGAGTATTCACCAAGAGTACGGGCTCTTGGCGGGTCATTTGGTGGTGGGTTGATGAGTGGTGGTTGGTTATCACCTTCCATGATGAAAAGTGATGAGATTACGAACAAAGGTCACGAAGAAGGGGGATAGACTACG
Source organism: Chrysanthemum lavandulifolium (assembly GCA_022545495.1). Classification (NCBI taxonomy): domain Eukaryota; kingdom Viridiplantae; phylum Streptophyta; class Magnoliopsida; order Asterales; family Asteraceae; genus Chrysanthemum; species Chrysanthemum lavandulifolium. Next base: position 236,938,384 of record CM040239.1, on the reverse strand, counting down.
AGAAAGCTAAAAATGAGAAAAAATTTACTTGATAGGAATCAAGCAAAGAGAACTAAACGAGGTGGACTACTAACTAGCTATTCTATTCCCGACAGTAGCGCCAAAAACTTGATAACGCTACACGCGTCGTTCGGGGTCAAGGAAACTTCCTTTTCTTGAGCAAGTTTTATAACACCTAGGCGGTGAACCTAATCGTTGTAGTGTAGTAATTAGGGTAAGCCACGGGTATTGATATCGTTCTCTGGGGAATAGGAATGCTAGTAAGGAGTTACTACGCTAAGGTTAAGGTTGAGGAAGATTATTTTTTATCTTTTATATTTTATGAAATGGAAAGGTACGAATCTCGGGTATTGGATTTGGGGGTTGGTATTTCTACCGATTACTCTACTATTATCTAATTATCTAAACTAAGGTTGTGGGAGTCTATGTCTAATTAATGTGTGCTCGTATGATAGTTTAAAGATGTGCTTACTTAGGTTGTATTACTCCTTAATTATCTCCTATTGATGGTTGAGTTGTCACGTCCTTATTCCTAGTTGCGTTGTGTGTCTAAGGTTGTAGGGTATCGTTTCTCCCTAACTCTTTGAACTTACCAAAGGGTCTCGTCTACAAACCCACTAGGGATGATAAACTCCTACTCTAAGGTGCTCTTTGGATGGTTTAGCCTACAACTACTCAGGTAATTATATTCTAAGGTTCACAAAGATGAATCAAGCATTAAGTACATAACGAATGACCTATCGCATTACTAGATCATTAATCAACCAAGATAAGAAACAACCAATCAATATTCAATAATTAAGTTTCATACTTCCTAAGCAAACACACAAATAAATTAGCCGGACATGGAGAACATGCAAGCATACACACAAATAATCAAAGACATAATTGAATTAATGAAGTAAAGACTTATCTTGATGTAAGATAGGGTTTAAAACCCTAAAATACTTGTACAAGACACCTTAGGTTTGGTTTAGGTTTTCACTCAAAAGACTCTCTTCAAAGCTGAAAAATTGATTCTATATATAAGATTACATATGCGACGGCGTCACCTTATGTTTCGTGGCCGCCGTCGTGTCGCCGTCATTAGGGTTTCGTCTTGGCCACGTTAACCTTGCGACGGCGTCACCTTATGTCCGTGACGCCGTCCTCTTGACCGGCGTCGTCGGATTGCATCTAGGCCGTGCGAGTAGCGACGGCCTACTCTTTTACAACTAGGCGTCGTCACTTGAAAATACGAGTTTTGGGTTACGAACCGTCACAAAAATCTTGGGACGGCGTCGCCATTAGCTTTTGGCCGCCGCCTTCTAATTTCAAAGTGTGAGTGTCTCGATTTTGACTTTGGCCATTTTCTTCATATATTCGCCTTTTAGGTCCAAATAAGTGCCATTCCACATTTTGCCTTCAAGAGACCTAAAAAGTGAAAAGGAGCGATATTAAGCAATAACGGATACAAAGTGATCAAATAAGGACTTAAACGACCCTCAAAATGGTACCTTTTAAAGCCTTATCAACGGTGATTAGTATTCCGAAGACCACAACATTCGGGGAAAGTCGTATCATTTCGTCTTTCGTTGTTTGTTTGGTGTGATCGTCTACATCGTGAGAAGATCTTGTTGATTTCGGCATGTTACCCTCGAGCGGATCTTCCGCAATTAGTCGATTTTCTTTGTGTGGTTTCTTTGCTCATCTAGAAATTCCACGCATCCGAAACCTTCAAAAGTTAGAGGAAATGTAGACTTCATCAAAGTTTCAAATCGCTAAAGACGCTTGTCAATTTGGGGAAGGCGATTCGAAACTTCTTCACAATGGCTTGTGCACACATAAGAGTGTACAACCCGTTCTTGTCAAGAAAGGACCACGTAGTACGCTTGATGCCACAATCCTTATAAAAGGAGCGAAAGCTTCTTACTTTTGAGTAAAACCTATCAAACCTTTCATTTTTCAAGGTTTTGCTCAAAAGGACAAGTACTTCCGTATGATTTTCAAAACCTCAACCGTTTATATCACTTGTTGAGGGGAGTATTTGAATTAAAACTTTGTTCACAAATTGTTCATAGTGGTCATCTTCCAACACTCGAAATGGTCATATTTATTGTCAACTTTTCAAAAATAACATTTTATATGCCATTTTGAGGGGAGAAAATTATGTGATAAGAAATATGTTGTGTAAATGCAAATGAATCTTTGTGTAATAGACTTAACCAACGAATTGTGGTACTAAACTGTTAGTAACTCAAAAAGACTTGTCTGAGACGGGTAATAATTTCAAGCTAGTTCGCTAGTAATGTAAGCGTGTCTCGAAAGGACTTGTCCGAGTAGAATGTACCATTCGAGAAACTCTTGGTAGACATGAACTCGGCGGGTTTGACAACCTTTCGAGGTTTGTTTACACCTTCAAGGTAGTTATTAGAGCTAGTTGTCACCTAAAAGGCGACAATGTAACTCTTTAACTATGCAATGTAACCGTGTCTCATGGGATTATGCATCTTGAGTGGATCAATTCAAAAGTGCGCTCTTTCCTCACTTGTGCAAATAACCGTTAAAACTCTTAAGCATATGTGGAGGGAGTATTTATGCAAAATCCTATCTCAACAAAGTGGTTCAAAATGTTTTCATGGAGTGATAAGGTGACTAAGGTTAGGAATAACCGTCCTATGATCCTTGAGAGCCGGAGGGATCTACCCAAGGACATCACAAATAGTTAGTACTTAGAAGTCCTTAGGTATGATTATAAAAGGAGAAATGAGAATCGGAGAAAGAAGGAGTTGAAGAATTAAAAGAAATGCAAAGAAAGGGTGAAAAGAAATAGCCCTCCAAATTATTCAACTTAGGGTAGACACGGGTTCAATTCATATACTCTTGGTTGTCACTTAGTAGCGCCGGTATTGAAGATTAAAAGTCGTCATGGACCCACCGACGCATGCACTAAACCTTCTTAGCCACTCAAGTTTCTCTCTGAAGCTTGTTTCATTCTCACAGGAACCCTACGTAAACTATTGGCTTTCTCTTAGAGATCATTGGTATTGAAGAAGGAGACCTCTCTATAGTCTCCGCTCAGAAAACCAAAACGCACTATTGAGTCTAGAGCCACGAGATTCATCAAAGATCTCTTAGGTACACTTGACATCTCATCACTTGTTGATCAACAAATAAGATTATCGATGGTTCATATCGAGTCCTTCACGGATCTTAGCAACTGTCGAGAACATTTATGAGAGGTTCACATCCGTGATCCTCGGTGATTGAATGGAAACTCCCGCCGGTCAACATCAAACGACCACACGGCAGTCACTTCGGTAACTCCCGTGGATTACGCTTAGTGTGTCTCAAGCGGTCTCTGATCGTGAGGTGATGCTTGGTATACCTCGGCGACTCATCTCGAGCTGTAGATGTACCCGGTACATCGCGTTATCTCACTTGTGGGACTCGGTTCGAGAGCGGCTTTTGTAAGAATTAGAGTTGTGTTTTCACACTATGTCATAACACTCTCGAAGTTCAAACTTGTAAGTGCGGAATCCGCTTATTACTAACCGTTTGAAATGTTTTCTTTTATGGAAGCTTGAGCGGGATGATCGTCTTGATTCTTCTCATGCTCACGCCAACATCATCACTAATGGAAGTTCTATCCAAAAGCAACACAGCGATCGAATGATTCTTCGTCAAATCAAAGAATCTACAAAGTTAAAGACTTAAAGAACTTCATCGATCTTGAATTCCAACGTCAAAGAGCGTGTGAGCATGTTGAAGAATGATGTGGAACCCAGCAATGAAGAAGGCACTGAGGCGATTTGATGCGCAGACAACAACATACTATCACTTTCATCACAAAGAACAATGATCAAAGAACAAAGTTAAAGATGACGTCAAAGCATAACCGTTCAAAGAAGAGAATTTCTCTACCGGGAGATTGTTCAAATCAAGGCAATTCTTCTCACAAGAAAGAAGAATGTCGAAAGTCGTCGAGCTACTATTACATCAACGCCTTCACCGTTCATCACCAACACTGAGGGGAGATTGTTGGAATCACTCCTAAACTATAATTCAAGTGTTAGTTATTCTTATGTAATAGGTAGCTTATTATGGCCTTTATGTTTGTTATTAGCCTTAAGCTTATGTAGAAGGCCCATGAGCTTAGGCCCAAGTCCATTAAAGAAAGGATGGAAACTAGGAGTGTTGCCCTAGCTTTCCTCCTATAAATACCTTATGCAAACCCTCACTTGAGGGTTGGTTGTTCAAGTTATTCTCTTTCACTCACATCTACGCCTAACCGTGCCTTATTATCGTGTGTGTGTGTTTGGATCTTGTTCAATCGCCTTATCTCTTTCTATATTACTTGTGTTTGTAAAACTAGTGACATAACAGTAGAAGAACAAGGAAGCAATGACCACCTACACACTCTTTCAACACAAGTTTTTCAACATGTCTCAACCACCATACTCTAACTATTTCCCTTACACTTATCCTCAACGACAACAACAACTAAGTCCACAACATCAACAATGGAATCAACAACAATTTAATCAACAACATACTCCACAACTTGGAGCAATTCCTCCACCACAAATGGTTCAAACACCACCAAGTCTTCAAGTTCAACCCTACACAAATGACTTCAATCAACATCCATCAAGGAACACTATGAAGGAACCCAATTGGTTTGCAAAGATGTGTGAAGCTTTAAGCAGCCAACAATCAATTCATGAAGCTGGATCACTTGATAGACCTCTAATGCTCACTCCAGGAAACTACGATCAATGGGTGATAAGGTTCTTTAGGTTTTGTGATCTGAAGAAGCCACATGGAAAGTTCTTAAAGAAGGTTATCTTGGAAGGTCCATTTGAGATGCCTCTCATCATTGTGCGGAGATCCTAATGCCATTCCACCAAGAGATGAACAAACAAACATTGCTATCATTGTGATTTAAATCAAGCGAACTTCTACACTATGAAGTGATGAGCTTGCAATGCAATATATCCTTTTAGGATTACCTAACCCAATTCTTTGAAGTGTTGATGCTCAAAAGGCGCAAAGGAAATGTGGGACCATATTCATCTTCTTATGGAAGGATCATACTCAATCGGGAGGATTTGGAATCCAAAATTTACTTGGCTTATGAACACTTCATGATTGAACACGGAGAGACACTAGAGTCTTATCATCATCGATTTTCGAGACATCATCAATGATTTGGATAAACACAACATCATCATGCCAAGAATTGCGGTGAATACTAAGTTCTGAGTAGTCTTGGTCCTGAATGGGAGAAGTATGTCATTTTCTCCATCAATCGAAGAATATGCATCATTCTACATATGGATTGTTGTACGATTACTTGAAGCCTCATGAAAAGGAAGTTGATAGGAAAGGATTCTCCGTGCTCAAATTGCTCCACCAACACATCCGGAAAATCAACAACTTGCCTTATATGCTCAACAAAGTTATCCTCCTCAACAAGCAACTCAACCAAGCGCCTCGGTCACACCAAGCGATCAATCACAACAACCTCAACAAAATCAATTGGTTCCTTACAACAACAACAATGATCAAGCACTTCATAGTCAAACTAATGAGGAATCCGATCCGTTCGAAGCATTGCAAGGATTTGTTATGATTGCTAATGCTTTTAGCCGTTATACCAACAAATCCAACAATCGTATTCGTTCCTCATCCAATACGAAATTAGGGTTGTGAACAATGGACGAGTTAAAGTTCGAATCGTGGTTATGGTCGTCAAATGGGAGGTGGTCAAGGGTTTAATGCTATGGGCGGGAATAACAACGAGCTCAAGTGGTGGAGCAGGAAATGCTCGAGAATGGGTTGAATGGTCTTCGATGCTACAACCGCAATGAGAAGGACACTGGCTAATGCATGCCCAAAGCCAAGGACTAGGGGCGTGCTTATTTCAAAGAGGCTCTTCTTTTGGCTCTTAAGGATGAAGTCTTTGGATCTCTCATAAACAAAGAATAGAGCTTTATGGCGATGCGAGACTCGATGATGATATGGAGGACTTGAGGCCAATGCATTTGTTATGTTGATGGCTAATATGCATGAGTTACACATGAGTGAAACAGGCCAGTGTATGACATCGATGGCTTGTCTCAGTGCCGAACAAACCATCATCATATCGAACTAATATCTCCGCCAATATCTCGAATCCGCATGGCTCGATTGTTCAAAATGAGTCATCTACATCTCATTCGACGATTTTCAAATAAACCTCGTAGTTACATTTGACGATCAAGATGACCTTATGGTTTCCTTTGATAATCAAATTGACTCGTGGTTGTACTTGAGAATCTAAATAATGATCATGTTGTGACTCATGTTGAACAAGCCGGACTGTTGCCTCATCCAGATTTTGCCCGTTTAATTCAAGACCATCAAATCAAAATGGAGGAATGTTATGCATTAAATAAGGAATTAAAAAGCAAAAATGCACTATTAACCAAGGATTTTGAATGCTTACAAATGCTTAAATAAGGAATTAAAAAGCAAAAGGTTTTGAAGCCACTTTTGCTAAATCTCATCAAAACGAAAAATATTTAGAGAGACAGATGCGTGATCTAGCCGCTTCGAAGAATGCTTTGTTGTCTGAAATAGAACAACTGAAACGTGAACATAAAAAGCAAATTAACGCTCTCACCTTGGAAAATCAAAAAGCTAAGGCCGAGTTGTTAACTTTTCAAAAACAGTTCTCCGCATACAAAAAGCATTCAACGAATCGGGTAGATGACCTTCTTGAAGAAATTATCGGCTTGCAAAACAAAATCAAAGAGTTTAAAATGTTGTTTACAAACATGGTGAATCATATGACTATTGAAAAGTTTACTTTAAAACCCAATCCAAAAGGATATGGACCAAATCTAGCGATTACAAACCAAAGCTTTCACTAAAACATTCAAACCAAACACAAGTTTCCAAAGCAGAATATAAAATTAATGATCTTCATATGAGTGTTGTTGAATATCATCGTCAAGAGGAATTAGATGCGTAAGACGAGAGTCGATCAAAATTAAAAGCATTGTTTACAACAAACCTTTAATTATTCAAAACCGTCACTTTTGTCACACCAACGAATTCTTCTAACACACCAAGGGTTATCATCAAAACACCGAGTCTTCTAATGTTAATCCCCAACAGATTATGCACAAATTTATGGTCCTTTACCTTCCATCGGTGAAGTAAACTCAAAACACGAAAATCACAAAATTCTTAGATATTTTGATATTTTCATGGTGACCTCAAAATTTAGAACATGAGATAGAATATCATTTCGAAATCAAAGTTCAACACTTTCAATCGCCTCGCGAGAACAAAGAAACATTTTGGAAAATCTTTTACCAAATGTTAAAAATTTGAAAAGTTGTGCATTGTCTTGGGAGCAGGACTTTCATAAGGAACTTGAGTCATGAAGGTCGTTTTAGAAAATCAAACATCTATTTCTAATACTAAGCGAAAAAAAAGCTGTTGAGAAAAGATGTTGATCGACTCTTGAAAAATGTAATCTGGCCGATATCCATAATGTTGTGTTATTCTATTCTTTGCCACATGCATCCGATTATATCTCTGCTGATAATGTTGACTCGTGGTAAATGTTGAGAATCTTGATAAGGTGCTTCAAATCGAGTCTTTAAAAGTCGACAATGAACGATTACTTAATGAACTTTACAATGCAAAGCGTCATTAATTGGTGTGAAAAGATATTCACAATCAACAACTTGGTTTTCAAAAGAAAATCGCTCATTGCAAACAAAATCTTTTGATCCTAAAATTGAGCAACCGGATGATCAAACGTGTCTTTGAAAAGTCAAATCTCAAAATATGAACAAGAACTTGTAATGATTAAACATGAATATGGTGTCATATTTGATTTACTCAATAAGACTCGTCATGAAGCATCAAACGAACTTGATCACTATCTTGCTCACACTAGAGAAGTCATGAATTTTCTTTGGTAATATTCGTTTAGAAAATCAAGATTTGATTCACACTATCTCTAAGTTAAGAGAAATGTTAGGAAAGTATGAACAACTTCCGCCAACCATCATTAAGAGATTAGCACCGTAACACTTAGTAATCGTGCACCTAGAATCCCTCTTGCCAAATCACAAGTTGCTAACGTGCTTCCTTCTAATGAAACAGAATAGTTCGTTTTCCAAACGTCCGCACTTCACACCTAGGAGCACTCAATCAAAGAATAGGAAGTCATGACCTAAGAAAAGATCAATAAGGAATGCTAAAGTAGAAGAACACCCTAGGACTATGAATAAGACTCACGTTGCTTCCACTATAGATATTGTGTCCGCAAATGTAATAGAAATAGTGATGTAATGAATGCTAAACCGTTAAGTACTTTTGATATTCATTCGATGCACCTTGTGTTATTTGTCGTAAAAGTATGAATTCGATTGTCATGACAAATGTGTTGCTAAAGCTATAATCTCGATTACGGAATCCTAAGAATCGGAATACCTCTAGGCCCACTAATCGGTCTAAGTCTGTGCTTGGTAGACCGCCTTCTTTAGATTCTCGTCATGCGTTGTTGTCCTTGTAGCTCCAGTTTACCTCCTAAGAATGTAGTACCACCTAGTGCATTCACAAAGACTAAAGCAAGCAAGAGTTATAGATGGCGAAATGGATATATAATACATTAGGATTTAAATGGATGCCTAAAGTTATTAATGTGTGTATGTCACTATCATCGCTTGTAACCCTCTAACATTTCGGGTTCCACATCTACTTCTATTCCATCCGTGTCGTGCATGTGTGTAATGCGGTGATATGAGATCATTCTAGATTGTTGATAGCGGATGTTCCCGACACATGACGAGCAACCTTAAACTGTTATCAAACTTTATTGCAAAGTTCATAGGCACTGTCGAGTTCGGAATGATCACTTGCAGCCTATCATGGGCTACGGAGATTATGTCAATGGGAACATCGAAATCGCAGGGTTTACTATATGGAAGGCCTCGGTCACAACTGCTTTCGATGAGGTCGGTTTGTGATGGAGATTTGGAGGTTGATTTCGGAGAAAACTTGTTTCATTCGTGATTTACAAGGAAATGACCTTATGTCCGCTCGCGTAATTCTAGTCTCTACACTATCTCTATGCAAGACATGGTTGCTTCATCTCCCATCCGCTACTTTCAAAGGCAACATCAACAAAATCCCGGCTATGGCACGCTGTCTCTCACATCTAAACTTTCAAACCATCACCAACCTTGCTCGACACAAACTAGTTGAAGGTCTCCACGATTCGGTATTCAAAAGATCACCTTTGCTCACTTGTGAACAAGGAAAAAGCACTCGTGCTCATTTTCCTTCAAAGGTGGAACATGCTCTCAAAGATGTGCTTCATCTTCTTCACATGGATTGTGTGGCCCAATGCACGTGCAAACGATCAATGGCAAACGCTACATCTTAGTAATTGTTGATGACTACTCACGATGGACTTGGGTCTACTTTCTTCAAAGCAAAGACCAAGCTCCACAAATGATCATCACCTTTCTCACGAAAATTCAAGTTCGACTCCTAACACCGTCCGCCAAATAAGAATAGACAAAGGAACTGAATTTGTTAACCAAACCCTTCGTGAATTTTATGAGAAAGTGGAATTCAAACATCAAACATCTATTGCACGTACACCGTAACAAAATGGAGTTGTTGAAAGACGAAACCGAACGTTAGTCAAGCCGCAAGAACAATGTTAATCAATGCTAAACTTCCAGTTACTTGTGGGCGTAAGTCGTATCATCGCATGCTATACTCAAAACCGTTCTATGATCACAAAACGCCACAACAAAACACCTTTCGAGCTTGTCCACAACCATAAACCGAATCTCAAACACTTTCATGTATTTGGATCCCTTTGCTATCCGAATAATGATCGTGATGATTTTGAAAGCTCAAAGCCAAAGCCGACATTGGAGTCTTTATTGGATATTGTGAGAATTCTAAAGGTTACGGATCTAGAATCGTCGTACAAAAGCGGTGATGGAAACGATTCATGCTCATTTTGATGAACTCACGGAAATGGCTTCGAGTATAACGACTTAGAACCGGTTACAACCGTTTAAACTTCCCTCAACCCCATCATCGGTGAACATGGCCCCACTCACTCGTCAACAAATGGAAAGGTTATTTGCTCCTACATTCGGTGACGATATTGATGAACGTGCTCGGTGTATCCATTGTTTCATTGCTCAACCCGATAATACTCTTATACCGATACACTGCTACAACAACTCATGTTGAAGATACACCTACACCGATTGACTCCAACACAACAGTTGAAAAACCGCTTCCAACAATGATGAGCGGTGATGATATTTTAAATGAATTACCCCACTGCGATTTTGATCCAAATCCGTTCTTTAACCCATTTGCTAATGAGGCTGCTGCACCGGATGTCGCGGAATCTTCAACAAACCTTTTGAATCCTCGGAATCGCACAACGTATACCAACATCAACCTCTACACATCGTTGGACAAAAGACCATCCTCCGCTAATATTATTGGTAACCCGAATCAACCGGTCGTTACGAGACAACGTCTTCACACGAGATGGTGAACATTGCATTTATGCACTCACCGTCTGCCAATCTAAGCCTAAAAACATTAAAGACGCAATGAAAAAGATAACTGGATTGAATCCATGCAAGAAGAACTCAACCAATTCAAGCGTCACGAAGTATGGGGCGGTTGAAAGACCAACGGGGTCTACGTCATTGGTCTCAAATGGATTTGGAAAAACAAATTGGATCTGTGAAGGGAACGTAATGAAACAAGTCACGTCTAGTTGCTAAGGGTTATCGCCGTGAAGAGGAATAGACTTTGAAGAATCTTTTGCTCCGGCCGCTCGTCTTGAGGTCGTTCGGATATTTCTCGCGTTCGCGGCTCATATGAATATGACGGTCTTTCAGATGGATGTCAAAACTGCGTTTCTCAACGGACAACCGAAAGAAGCGGTTTATGTCGACCAACCCGAAGGATTCGTTGATCGAGTTCCCGAACTATGTCTTCAAACCGAACAAAGCTCTTTATGGTCTCAAACAAGCCCCTCGGGCATGGTGCGATAAGCTATCATCTTTCCTCATTGCTAATAATTTCACCAAAGGTTCGATTGACCCAACTCTTTTTATACAATATCACGGGCACATATCTTAATTGTTCAAATTTACGTGGATGACATCATTTTGGGTCTACACATAAAAAGTTTTCAATCGCTTTTGCAAAACTAATGAAGAAATTTTTGAAATGTCCATGATGGGTGAACTTACGTTCTTTCTAGGATTACAAGTTCATCAATCACCCCGTGGTATTTTCTTGATTCGGTCCAAATATGCCCTTGAATTGTTAAAAATTTGGAATGAAAACCGTGATACTTATGCCACACCAATGACTCATACCAAGAAGCTAGACGCTGATTTACATGGGAAATTAGTGGACCCTACCAAATACCAAGTATTATTGGGTCTCTCATGTATCTAATACTAACAGGCCGATATTGTCTTTGCCGTTTATCTATGCTCCGTTATCGATCGCGACCAATTGAAACCCACCTCTACGAGGCTAAAACAATCCTCCGATACATCAAGGACCATTAACTTGGGGATCTTGTATCAGAAGGATTCTCGGTTTTGAACTAATCGCTTTTGAGGCCGACCACGCAGGATTCTTAGACTCAAGGAAAAGTACTTCAGGAGCACTACAATTTCTTGGTGATAAACTGGTGTCTTGGCAATCAAAGAAGCATGTAGAAGAACAAGGAAGCAATGACCACCTACACACTCTTTCTATATTACTTGTGTTTGTAAAACTAGTGACCTAACAGACCGAGTAGTTAGCAGTATCTGTCATGGATCAGGTGGCATTCTTCGTATAAGTGGACCAATGGACTTAAGTCTAACATATCACTATCGTATAAATGGAATTTTAATGTTGTGATCAAATGATAGTATATTACTATCGTGTATGGTCTAAAATTAAAGGAGTCGGATATTTCTTCCAATTCACGTGATATGTTAGTGTTGGAATGGGCACATTGATTTGTTTACATGGGCCTTGAATGAATCATGTATGGACTTATGTTGTATGTGAGATATGGATTGGGCTACAAGATTGACTATTGATGTTGGGCTGCAAGTGGTAAAATAATTGTGTTATCCGAATATTATTATCGCAAGTAAAGAATTTTGACACATAACTCTCGATACTTTGTGATAATGAGTTTTGTTTGGTCATAAACGTTCAACGGATGATACATTTGTTTACGGCTACGGTTGGTATGAGCTTCTCATAATTGGATAATATGCGGTTGATGTGATTTAACGATAATGAGATTTGATGATGTGATTCGTTATGATTATGAGGTTTGGTACATTGGTATATACATTTTCATGAATAATATTTCGTCACAGCTTGAAATTGTTTATTTGAAAAAAGTTGACTGCGGGGTTGTTTGGACGATATTTCTTATTTGGATTTGAAGTGAGGTTTTTTTCGGGCATGTTTACTTATTTCGTCTTCTTTCTACCCTTCCGTGAAGATGACTTGTTTGAGCATTTATAGAGTGTGATAAAGACTTGGCTATTTAGTTATGCTTGTGATTCTTTCTCGCTTAACCCACAACGTAGCTATCACTTCGGTGTCTCACGCAGTTTAGGATATGTCAAGAGGTTTTGTACAATGGGTACACCGTTTCTTTTTCACAAGAATTAGTAAAAGCTTAAGTAACAAATCTGGGGAATTCTTCTTCATGTTCAAGTTTGATATATCGAGTTTACTTCTTCATGTGGTCACTACAATAGCCGCCGTAATCACGTGAATGATGTGTTTACCAAAGGGTTTGGTGGATGAGATGTGATCACAATTCTCATGGAATATTCTTCGCTACAAAATGTCAATGATACTTCAAGTCTAAGCAAAATCTTTCAAGAATCTTAATCGTCAATGATTTTTCAAGATGTTTGCTTATAGCAAGAACTTCGTGCTAATGGTCGTACACGTTATGATGCTTCCAAAGTTTGAAACCATCATGGGGAGAAACGATACTTTGGTGTGTTATGGTCAACCTCGGGGAAGTAGTTCATACTACTTGACTTAGTATGGTTTGTGAAGTTGTCTACATATGGGTAAAGAATTGTTGATGATGGAGAATGAACCGTTGATGAACCACTGCATGTTCCCTTGAAATAGAAAATCACCTCAACCAAAGTTTTCATAACACATTCAAGCTGACATTGTTTACGGTTTTGTCTTGATTTTGTAAAATCCCGCGAAAGAATCTATTTCTCGGTTTGAATCATAGACTTGTAAAATCCCGTGACAATGGAAACATCCGGGTAATATTAAAGTGCACTTCCGGATCTATCTTACGGTTTATTCTTGGTTTTGTAAAATCCTGCGAAAGAAACTATTTCTCGGTTTAAACCATAAAATTGTAAAATCCCGTAATGATGGAACCATCCTGGAGAAAGGGAAGTGTATTTCGGAATCTTATCTGATGCTGAGGATACGGTTTCTACTTCAAAGAAGGGATAAAAGGGTGTAATTCATGGCAGTTTTGTCATTACATGGTTTTACGGGGTTATGTGCTTTTAACCATGGTCGGGATGAAAACCATTATCACAGTTCAGTTAAAACGTCAAAGGATGCTAGATGTGTGCTTTTAACCAGAAGATGTGACAACGGGGTTAATTCACTATTATTTATTTGAGGTTGAAGTGAAATATCATGGGCGAGTGTACTTAGTATCTGAAGGTATCGGGGATGGTTGGATGAAGATTCTTCAAGATCCTTGTTCGAGCTTATTAACAAAAAACGAAGACTTGGAAATCTAGTTATTGTTGGGTGACTTTTTCCTTTTCTTTTACCACTTGGGGGAATTGGGCTCTTACCACCACAAAATAACTATCACTTTAGGGAGTTACGTTGTAGTGCTCAGTGTCACATTCAATTGTGGATTTTCAAGAGGTGATGTACGTCTTATACTTGATAGTTGGTTGGATGAAGAGTATTGAGTAGTTAGAGATTCAATGGAGGATGAAGTCTCGGCACCGCTCTCTGTTACGTATGTGCAAGTTTAAGTCACGAGTTCGGGTTAGCTTACTTCAGGGTTAAATACATCATATTGGGTTTTCTCCATCAACTGTCACAACAAAGAGCCTACTGAATGATAATGGGGTGATTACAAGTTTTGCCAAGAGATGATGAAAAGAGAGATATTATGACGTTTGAACACAACAGTTCAAGCCTCGTACTCTAAAGAAAAGAAGAGTGTATGGTTCAAAGGCGCTTTATCTTGGAAAGAAGAAATCTTCTTATGACGTTTGAACACAACAGATTCAAGCCTCGTTCTCTAAAGAAAATAAAAGTGTACGCTTGAAGGCACTTTATCTTCGAAGAAGAGAAATCTTCTTATTAATGACCATTATCATCAACATGCTTCATACTTTTTCCACGCGCTTTCGGTTATCAAGTGAACCGGATGTCGATGATTGTTCTCTTATTCCACTTGCTTGATTATAATGACGATGGCGACATCATATGCTACCTTTGAGGGGGAGAAGTGTGGATAGACTACTTTTGGATGATATTCACTTGTTTAAACAAGAATGGCATCTCCGTATGCAATTCTTGAGGGGGAGAAGAAGTGTGATAATTCTGCATGTTCTTTAATATCTGAGAATAAATGGTCAAACGGCTCCAAACTCATGTAAGAATCGAGCTTTTTCTTATCGGGTCATCTTCACATGGGGTTTTCTTCTAAGAGCCGTTGGTTGACATCTTCACAAGCTGATATGGTTAATGACAAAGTGCTTCTAGTTGCGAGGCGGATTTCCTTGATGAAGATCTTTCTATTCTTGTTTGATTGGGAGGGATTTGAGTTTAGAGGATTTGCCATATATAAGTTAACGGGAATGCATTTGGTGAGAAGAAGATGTTAAATTTCTATTCCCCACAACATTAATGCAAGATCATCTACATACAACTGTCATATCTCATTTAACAATCTATCTAGATCCAACTTATCTACTATAAATGTAATACAAAAAAAAAGAAAAAAAAAGAAAATCAGATCTCAGATTTGTCAAGTGGGTTTCAACTCATTTCCGACCTTCATAAGATTACTCTCTTGACTAAATGCATCATCAATCCAATTTTTGAAGTTTCAAACTTCATTGACTGTTCGAACTATTTGAAAGAGAGTCCAAGTAACTTATCTCAAACTCTCATTCCTTAGTATCTTACTATGTTATTATCAAAAAGGTCGTCAACAAGACACGGAAATCATTTGGAACAATTAAGTTTTCGATCTCGCTTTTCTAATTTTCGTGGAACTCAAAGGTTACATCAAGACCAAAGGTCTAAAGCACGAAATCCGAAATCATCATGGATCTAAAAACTTGTTTGAAGACCAAGCTCCAATTTAATGTACGAATCAACAAGTGATGAAAATATAACAACTATGTTATCTTTCCTTTCTTTAATTCGTTTATGACCTCTGATATGAACAAGTAACGCAAACAAAATTTAATTAAACCTACATGTGCTTGCTTGGATTGAATCTCGTAACCATCTCTAAATCTCGTTACCATCCCTGTGGTATTAATGAAGGACTCATAACCATCACTGTGGCTAAGTCGAACCTCGCCCTATACCATCCCTGTCGCAACAAAGGTGTGTATGTGTACGAGAGATTGAAAGAGAGGCGGACATATTTTTTTGTGAGATTTGTTAGGGTTTGTGGAGGATTTTTAGGAGATGGTGGGCGGATATTATGTAAATGATTTTAGGGTTTGGTGATGTGTTTGTCTGCACACATATGTGAGTTGATTATTAGGGTTATAGTGAGATATGTGTTGTGTTAAATACCGAAACATTAGGGCATTTCTTGAAATAGGCCATACTAGACCCTTATGTGAATGGGCCTCTTGTGTTAATATAAGTTGGACCGAGTAGTTAGCAAGATCGCATGGATCGGTGGCATTCTTCGTATAAGTGGACCAATGGACTTAAGTCTAACATATCACTATCGATAAATGGAATTTTAATGTTGTGATCAAATGATAGTATATTACTATCGTGTATGGTCTAAAATTAAAGGAGTCGGATATTTCTTCCAATTCACGTGAATTGTTAGTGTTGGAATGGGCACATTGATTTGTTTACATGGGCCTTGAATGAATCATGTATGGACTTATGTTGTATGTGAGATATGGATTGGGCTACAAGATTGACTATTGATGTTGGGCTGCAAGTGGTAAAATAATTGTGTTATACGAATATTATTATCGCAAGTAAAGAATTTTGACACATAGCTCTCGATACTTGGTGATAATGAGTTTTGTTTGGTCATAAACGTTCAACGGATGATACATTTGTTTACGGCTACGGTTGGTATGAGCTTCTCATAATTGGATAATATGCGGTTGATGTGATTTAACAATAATGAGATTTGATGATGTGATTCGTTATGATTATGAGGTTTGGTACTTTGGTATATACATTTTCATGAATAATATTTTGTCACAGCTTGAAATTGTTTATTTGAAAAAAGTTGACTGCGGGGTTGTTTGGACGATATTTCTTATTTGGATTTGAAGTGAGGTTTTTTTCGGGCATGTTTACTTATTTCGTCTTCTTTCTACCCTTCCGCGAAGATGACTTGTTTGGGCATTTATAGAGTGTGATTAAGACTTGGCTATTTAGTTATGCTTGTGATTCTTTCTCGCTTAACCCACAACGTAGCTATCACTTCGGTGTCTCACGCAGTTTAGGATACGTCAAGAGGTTTTGTACATTGGGTACACCATTTCTTTTTCACAAGAATTAGTAAAAGCTTAAGTAACAAACTGGGAATTCTTCTTCATGTTCAAGTTTGATATATCGGGTTTACTTCTTCATGTGGTCACTACAAGCCGCTTATCGAATCGTGAATGATGTGTTTACCAAAGGGTTTGGTGGATGAGATGTGATCGCAATTCTCATGGAATATTCTTCGCTACAAAATGTCAATGATACTTACAAGTCTAAGCAAAATCTTTCAAGAATCTTAATCGTCAGTCAGGATTTTTCAAGATGTTTGCTTATAGCAAGAACTTCTCGTGCTAATGGTCGTACACGTTATGATGCTTCTGAAAGTTCAAAACCATCATGGGGGAGAAACGTGTACTTTGATGTGTTATGGTTAACCTCAGGGGGAAGTAGTTCATACTACTTGACTTAGTATGGTTTGTGAGGTTGTCTACATATGGGTAAAGAATTGTTGATGATGGAGAATGAACCGTTGATGAACCGCTGCATGTTCCCCTGAAACAGAAAATCACCTCAACCAAAGTTGTCATAACATATTCAAGCTGACATTGTTTACGGTTTTGTCTTGATTTTGTAAAATCCCGCGAAAGAATCTATTTCTTGGTTTGAATCATAGACTTGTAAAATCCCGTGACAATGGAAACATTCGGGTAATATTAAAGTGCACTTCCGGATCTATCTTACGGTTTATTCTTGGTTTTGTAAAATCCCGCGAAAGAAACTATTTCTCGGTTTAAACCATAGAATAGTAAAATCTCGTAATGATGGAACCATCCTGGAGAAAGGAAAGTGTATTTCGGAATCTTATCTGATGCTGGGGATACGGTTTCTACTTCAAAGAAGGGATACAAGGGTGTAATTCATGAATTGGGTGCTTGCTTGGATATTCTTCATGGCAGTTTGGTCATTACATGGTTTTACGGGGTTATGTGCTTTTAACCATGGTCGGATGAAAACCATTATCACAGTTCACTTAAACGTCAAAAGATGCTAAATGTGAGCTTTTAACCGTAAGATGTGCCAACGGGTTAATTCACTATTATTTATTTGAGGTTGAAGTGAAATATCACGGCGAGTGTACTTGGTATCTCAAGGTATCGGGGATGGTTGGATGAAGATTCTTCAAGATCCTTGTTCGAGCTTATTAACAAAAACTAAGACTTGGAAATCTAGTTATTGTTGGGTGACTTTTTCCTTTCATTTACCACTTGGGGAATTGGGCTCTTACCACCACAAAATAACTATCACTTTAAGGAGTTACGCTAGTGCTCAAGGTCACATTCAATTGTGGATTTTCAAGAGGTGATGTACGTCTTATACTTGATGGTTGGTTGGATGAAGAGTATAGAGTAGTTAGAGATTCAATGGCGGATGAAGTCTCGGCACCGCTCTGGAGAAAGGAAAGTGTATTTCGGAATCTTATCTGATGCTGGGGATACGGTTTCTACTTCAAAGAAGGGATAAAAGGGTGTAATTCATGAATTGGGTGCTTGCTTGGATATTCTTCATGGCAGTTTGGTCATTACATGGTTTTACGAGGTTATGTGCTTTTAACCATGGTCGGGATGAAAACCATTATCACAGTTCACTTAAAACGTCAAAGGATGCTAAATGTGAGCTTTTAACCAGAAGATGTGCCAACGGGGTTAATTCACTATTATTTATTTGAGGTTGAAGTGAAATATCACAGGCGAGTGTACTTGGTATCCAAGGTATCGGGATGGTTGGATGAAGATTCTTCAAGATCCTTGTTCGAGCTTATTAACAAAAACGAAGACTTGGAAATCTAGTTATTGTTGGGTGACTTTTCCTTTTCTTTTACCACTTGGGGAATTGGGCTCTTACCACCACAAAATAACTATCACTTTAAGGAGTTACGTTGTAGTGCTCGAGTGTCACATTCAATTGTGGATTTTCAAGAGGTGATGTACGTCTTATACTTGATTTGTTGGTTGAATGAAGAGTATAGAGTAGTTAGAGATTCAATGGAGGATGAAGTCTCGGCACCGCTCTTTGTTACATATGTGCAAGTTTAAGTCACGAGTTCGAGTTAGCTTACTTGAGGTCAAATTCATCATATTGGGTTTTCTCCATCATTGTCACAACAAAGAGCCTACTAAATGATAATGGGGTGATTACAAGTTTTGCCAAGAGATGATGAAAAGAGAGATTATGACGTTTGAACACAACAGTTCAAGCCTCGTACTCTAAAGAAAAGAAAAGTGTATGGTTCAGTGCGCTTTATCTTGGAAAGAAGAGAAATATTCTTATGACGTTTGAACACAACAGTTCAAGCCTCGTTCTCTAAAGAATAGAAAAGTGTACGCTCAAAGGCACTTTATCTTCCGAAGAAGAGAAATCTTCTTATTAATGACCATTATCATCAACATGCTTCATACTTTTTCCACGCGCTTTCAGTTATCAAGTGAACCGGACTACCGATGATTGTTCTCTTATTCCACTTGCTCGATTATAATGACGATGGCGACATCATATGCTACCTTTGAGGGGGAGAAGTGTGGATAGACTACTTTTGGATGATATTCACTTGTTTAAACAAGAATGGCATCTTCGTATGCAATTCTTGAGGGGGAGAAGAAGCGTGATAATTCTGCATGTTGTTTAATATCTGAGAATAAATGGTCAAACGGCTCCAAACTCATGTAAGAACCGAGCTTCTTCTTATCGGGTCATCTTCACATGGAGTTTTCTTCTAAGAGCCGTTGGTTGACATCTTCAAGCTGATATGGTTAATGACAAAGTGCTTCTAGTTGCGAGGCGGATTTCCTTGATGAACATCTTTCTGTTCTTGTTTGATTGGGAGGGATTTGAGTTAAGAGGATTTGCTATATATAAGTTAACGAGAATGCATTTGGTGAGAAGAAGATGTTAAATTTCTATTCCCCAAACGGACAATCTTGAAGAAGGTCGAGTCTAAAGTATGTTTTACATTTTTGTTGCATGTTAGAAGACTAAAGACGAGTTGTATTTAACGATCTAAAGACTTCTTCTTAACCCGGCCGAGAAGATCACTTAAAATCTTTGTCGGTTTAGGGAGAGCACTAATTGGGGAGAGTGTAATGTCATATTTAATCCCCAATTAGACTTGCTCACATTATTCAGTAAGTTGATTCTCAAAGATACATCTGAGCTAATGATGTTCTTCTCAATAGATTTCTAGTATATGGGCTTATTATGTGTTGCTGATTCTGAAGCATCAAAACCAGCAATGGGGAAGGAGACACGCATCTAAACGCGAGTAAACATTGATGAACTTAATACTTCTAAGTGATTGAAGATATCCCGGGAAGACTAATGTCATTACCGAGAGAAACTCAAGGTTTGAATCATGGCGTTTAGTGTTCTTATTCCAACTATGTGGGGAAGAGATGGAAGAGTTAGTTTCGGGATAAAGAGGTACACAAGTGTGTGATGATTTCGATGCTATCGCAATCATCAAGGGAGAGATATTGTGTACATTGGGGACGCCAATTGTTTCACTTGAGTGCTTAATCGATGATTTAGAGATATAATCACTTATTCGGAGTTGACATCCGCAGAGATAGTCATCCGCAGAGATAATCGATGATTCGCCCGCTTCTTCAATGTTAACGGTTATCTCTCTTTGGGCATTCGGTACCGGGTTCTTGAGCTTCATACACTTTCTTTAGGGAGAGAAAAGTATACATCGGGGTTATTCTTTGGCTATTGGACTTAATCGCTACTTGATGGTATAAGTTTCTCGTCTTGGTATATGTATTCGGGTTCGTGAGCTCTAGTCTAAGAGACCGATCGCATCAATTCAACTACGTGGGGAAGTGTTCTCGTGACACCTTTTGGTATGCATCACTCATAATTCGGTGGAAAAGAAATATGAGAAGATTCTATTCATGTGTGGGATGATACGGTGCTGTTTTATTGGATGATATAACCTCGAACGAAGAATCACAAAGATCATTCTTAATAGGAGCAGCAAGATCGATGATAATGGTGTGCTTCCTTGTGCACCTGACTAAAGTAAGCTTGAAATAGAGCTTCGAATCTGCTCAACATAAGGATTTTCGGCTTGGGGGGAAGCTGCCAAAGTCTTTCTTTCTCAAAGGCTCGGGTTCTATCTTCTATTCTGGAGCCTCGAAAGCTTTGGTGGTGGAAGTTTAAGAGATGACGAATTCTATCTGCTACGACGTGCTATTCAATATCCTTATCTCGGTACTCGTATCATCATCTTCTTAAACTATATCATCTAATCTATCTGTAAATATTTTTCAAAAACAAAATAGAAAAATATAAAACCAAGAAAAACCTATAAAAATCAGAAATTTGAAAAATACCAAAAATATGTTTTCTCAAGACATGTCTTCTGGTATCGAAAACATCTACGGTCTTAGAAATGTCATTCAATAATGACACGTGACCATAGATGAAGTTCGAGCAGAAGGTGTAAATATTCTTTTCTAAACATGTCTAAAACTACGGCTTGCAGTCATTTCAGACTGTAACCCGTTCTTCAAAACTATGGCTTGCTATTATTTCAGATAGCAACCCCTTCTTCAAGAAAGGAAAGTGCTGCGCTAAACCAAAATTTTCAAATATTTCGTGCACTTATCCTAAAACAAAATGAGGAAAGTATGTCGAAGGACTGCTGTTCCTACTCAAATATTTTTCCTTCTAAAATTCTTCAGAAAAATATTTGTTTTAATTAAATGGTGGTAAATGAGTTGCTTGAAAATCAATCAGAATCAAGTTTTCATAAAATTGCAAAAACTCAATCAATGACTTCAGCGCTTTTAAAACTTTTCAAGAGAAAGAGTCATTGATTGAGGGGGAGAATGTTTTTGAAATTTATATCATCTATCGGGCTTATCTAATTATCCTATATGCTTAACTGAAAATGATGTTAACCTACGTTGAAGGACTAGGTGCCTAGGATATGATTGTTAGGATTAGATGATTAGAGTTTGATGAACACATTATTCCCATGCCTTTACATGACCTGATTGATATGTTGAATTGACTTTTATTAGTCGATTACTGTTTGGGTGTTGTCGACCACCATATATATGTTTTTATGTCCACTAACATATGCAGATAAGATGGTTCTTAAGATTGTTCCCGATCCGGATCCCACAAATGAAGATGATTGGATGCCGAATGGAAAGGGTAACTACTTCTTAGGTCGACAATGAAGAAACGGAGCTTATTTAGATCTCCATGGAGAGTTGGCACGATAGATGCAACTTAAGAGGTCTCACTGCATCTGCAAATGGTTTTCTTCCAATCTTTAGCAACAACAACAAAAGCAGCTCAACCACCTAACGTATCTTTGTGCATGACAAGTTATGAATGATATCATTTATAAACAATTTTGAAAATGGAAAAATATTTGTTTGAAAATAAATTGAACTAAATTTTAGAAATCAACTGGACTTCATTTTTGAAAACTTAAGTCACTCAATCAACGACTACGGTTATTGATTGAGTGGGAGAGTGATTTCAAATTGAATAGTTTCAAACAATATTTCTTCATAAAAAGTCCGTTTGTACTAAATAAGTGGTGATATAAAGATTTAATGTTATGTCATGGTATGATTTTCTTTAAAACTCAAAGATCTTTCAAAATGAAATTTTTTGTGTTTTTTTTTTTATTGTGAAATTGTTTTATTTTACTAAAAGATCTCTTTAAACTATCATACCTGACACTAACAATCTTTAATGTTAAAAATTGATCCTGATCAATCATTTTTCAAAATTAAATCGTGCCACGTCTTTCCCCTAAAATTTTCTAAATGATTTAAATCATTTGGGATCACAAATCTCAAATTGGTTGATATTTTTGATTGGGGGAGCGATTGTAATTTAAATCTGAAATCGGTTTTAAAAGGGTGATTGTTTCAAAAGCACTCCTTCCTTCATGTGCTAAACGATTTCAAATACATAATGCACGTGATTGAGGAGGATCATTTAACCAAAAACCAGAAGAGTATTTAAACAAGGCCACATATTCTCCCATGTTTTCCAAACCTTATTAAATCACTTGGGATCCAAAATCTCAAAGGGTTTGATATGTTTAATCGGGGGAGAATTTGTGATTTAATATGAAATTTGATAAAAGATGATCGTTTTGATTCAATGTGCAAGTTCTCTCTAATATGTGCTAAACTCTTTCGTATATCGATGCACATATTGAGGGGGAGCGAATGGTTTCTATTGGCAACCGTGAAAAGTACTTCTAAAGAACTCTTTCCTCTATGTGATAAAATGATTTCATATATCCTACGCACATATTGAGGGGGAGAAGTTACCAAAGAAAATCAAATGGATTTTTCTACGGAAATTGTGATCATGAATACATTTCAAATAACTTTTGCCTCCATGTGCTAAACAATTTCAAAATCATAAGCACATGTTGAGGGGGAGCATTTCTAAATGATCAAAAACAATTAAGGTACAAAATGTTTTGATTTTATATCACAAGTACCTTGATTGATTTTCCAAATGATTTTTCAATTGGTTTCATGAAGAAAAGAACAATACAAAAAGACCAACCAATTTACTTTATGCATTGTGTTATAAGGATGGTTAGGTTAGGTATTCATTCCCACGATCCCGCCAGAGCCGGAGGGATCTACCCAGGGACAATCCACTAGATAGTGTAGAGTCCTTAGGTATGATGAAAAAAAGGAGAAAAGTGAGAAATGGGAAGAGTGCCGAACGAGAAAGAGCTAGAACTGGAATAAACCCAACAAGGTTCTAGTAATAAATTCTCGGTAAGCTTGAAGGGGTTGAAGAATGAAAAGAAATGAATGTGAAAAGGGTGAAAAGAAATAGCCCTCCAATAATTCAACCTTAGGCGAAACCGGTTCATTACATATGCTCTTGGTGGTTACTAAGGTAACGCCATGATTGAAGACAAGACGTTATGGACCCAAAGGACGACTTGCACTAAACTTCCCAAGCTACTCAAGTTCCTCTTAAAAGGACTTGTTTCATTCTCACGGGAACCTACATAATCTATCAACTTTCTCTTAGAGATTGTTTTTATTGAAGAAGGAGACCCTCTCCCTAGTCTCCGACTTAGGAAACCAAATGTGCACTATTGAGTCTAGAGCCAAGAGATCATCCACAAGAAATCTCATTAGGACACAAAATTAATGAAGACTTGTTGTTTCACACAATGTGGAAAGTAAGTATATATTGAGAGTCCTACGCATTATCCTTGTGGTATTGCCAGAACATCCGAGTGATATGTAAAGTATTCACGATGAAGATGGAAATCCTTCTAGAGCCAACATCTAACAAGCTCTTGGTGGGTGACATGTGAGATCTTCTTGAAAGATCAAGCTTGTGACAACTGGATAGAAACGATGGGGCAATTCACTCTTGAATCAACCTTGGTCCAGGAATTGAATTGACAAATACTTTTGGAAAAACCGTTCGATGTGCAAATCTTATTTTCTCTAGCACATCGAATGTGTATTCATTTTCAAACACAAAAAGTATCTCGATTGAAAAATACTTTTGGAAAACCGTTCGATGTGCGAATCTCTTCTTTTCTCTAGCACATCGAATGTGTACTCTTTTCAAATACAAAACTAGTTTTGATTGAAAATTGATCTTTCTCATAAAACCTTCGTCGTATTGCAAAATACTTTCTTTTAAGCAATACGCGATTGTTTTTCAAATCAATTTTTCATCAATCGGTGAATCTCAATTCGTTGGTTCACTCACTCCATGTTGTCTTCTTTGAGACGTTCGGTTTGAGAACGGCTAGAACAATTGCAAAACCCCATCAAGGAGATTCTTGAATTATACCGATCACACAGCGGACTTGTATCGATCAACGGGAACGTGAGCGTGTACCTCAATTCAATGAAAGTGATCAAAGACACTTTTGTGTGTTTTATTGCTAATTGTTGTTTGCATGTACATTTGACGGTTGCGGTGATCGAATTGAGAAGTCAATCCGAATCGCATGCTCACAAAGATCCACACTTAATTGAAGAAATCATGACTAGTGCATATCTACGTAACACGGCTCGATATTTTTATACTATGCTTCGCTACTGCCGCGCAAATATTATGAACCAATAAAGCTTCCGCTACTCGATGGAAAGATGTCATGATCACGAAAGTGTGGGCATGTCGGTCCAAAAGTCACAACATCACATGATGGCAACACAATAAAGGGTGATCCGAGATTTACTATGGTCGATGATCTCAAAGAATGCTCAAAGATCATCAAGATGTGGATCGGTTAAATGCCTCCACTAAAAGTACAAATCAATTCGAACTTTGAAGAATCGCTACTAAAGCAAAAATATTGTGGAACTTGAAGAATTGAAGTCTACGAGCTTAGAACAGAAGACAAAGAAAGAATTATAGGATTTGAAATGTAAATCATGGGGTGACCTCCCTTAGGGGGAGATTGTTAGGAATTGGAAATTCCATTGTGAAGTGTCGGTCACCCCAAATATAATCTATCATAAGTTAGCTCGTAGACATATCGTTAGTTACGTTATTTAGTAGTTAATTAGTTAGTTTGTAGCGTAGATTAGTTTAGTGT